>OY747721.1:7020648-7130648 GCA_963556495.2 Valencia hispanica | reverse complement strand
TCTACCTGAAACTACTTTCACTTTAGTTCAAGCAATGGAATCAATGATGTCTGAGATTTTCGCAAGGAAATTATCTACCAGTTTATTTACTGAGTTGGAGAAGAGACTTTAACACATAAACACATAACACACAGAACTCAGTAAAAAAAATTTCAATTACTGAGTCGGCATCAATCTCAACTTTAACTCATGAATGAGAAAAAGTTGGTTGTATGACTATTTATCCATTTGAGTTTAAGAGGTATGACTAGATGGAGTATTTATGGGTCACCTGCTGTTAATAGAACTCACCACAGTTTAAGTTTGGGGAATTAGTGTGAAATTCTAACAGGGAAGACAAGCAAACAACGTTCTAACACAGGAAGTTTTCAGTAGCTACATTCGCTATGTTCATGTTACTTGATTCAGTTGTTTATATTTGTACTATTTTCTCAACAAAGCAAAAGCTATGAAGTCGAACTGAACTGGTCTACTCTTAATCGAGCTAAGACACCCAGATAATGTGGTTAGAAACCCAAATTTCTCTGCATGCAAACGGCATCCCAGCTAGGTATGTTCAACGAAAAAAAACCTCAAATAGGCAAAACTTTCGGTTCTAAAGAAAACTCCTCAATACTGAACCACGAATAGGCAGGCGTCCACTGTAGCTATTTTGAACATTTGTGAACGACTGCACATAAAAAAACATATAATGAAACACCAGCTAACCAAAAATATTGACAACTTCGATTGCTGCTTAAATGTTTTTTAGTGAAGTTGGATGTTTAAACCCATTTCACTTGAGCAGGTTTTTAATATCATTACACTGAGGCACTAAAAGCAGTTTCTTTCGCCTCTTTCATGTATTTAGAAAGTTTAATCTTTAATGCTTAGGTTAAATCTCCCTAGCAAGGATGCAATCTCCTCCAAATTGAGAAAAAGGTGAGTGGTGATGGTGGAGGATTCAAGAGCGGATAAGGAAGAGCAGCCACAGTCACAACTGATTTAAGGAATAAATCCCTGCTGCCTCCTCTCTCTCTCTCTCTTTTAACTCCCTCCCTCCATCCTCTCCCTCCTCCAGCTTGACGCTCTCGTATCTCCCCTCTGCTCCTCATTTCATCTCAACTTGGAACTACCAGCGCATTCATTTTTTAATGACACTCATTGCACGCGCTCGGTCTCCCTCTACTCCCTGCTCCCCTCTTCACCACCTGTTAGTCTCCCGTCTCGTCCCCGCTCTGGAATTCACTAGTTTTCCCTGTTTTTTATGAGGAGTTTCACGCTCGTTCTTTTCTCTGAGGTAAGCAAACATTTATATGCGTTTATTTTCTCCATGCATGTAGGTTGAATCTGCTGCAGAGGCAGGAAATGTTAATTGAAATTCTCTAAAAAATATTGAAATCATTACTTCCGTGGGGATGACTGCATCCTGACTTGGCTTGTTGGGTTTTCTCTGGATGAACGAGAACCTAATTGAATGACCTCTGTTGTTGTTGTTGTGCAACATGTGTCTGATTTCAAGTGTTTCTCCACTTTTCCTTCACGCTGTCCGACAAACCCACAGACACTTGGAAGTTCACTCATTCCTGAAAATAATTTGCCTTCTGCCTGACATGGCCTCGCCATCACTGCGCTTAGTTATAAATGATGCTCCCTATTAAAGTCTAACGACTGGCTACAGTGTGCAGCAGTGTGGCATGCCATCTGCCTGTCAGCTTGTTATTAAAAGGTGAATGGAGCTGCCCGTGGGTACCGATTGGGACACAAGTGGGCTGACAGAGGGAGAAATCTTCTCGCAGCTACAGGTGATGTAAAGACTGATGGAGGGATAATGAGAGGATAAAGAAGGGGGAGAAGAGGGGTGGATTTTTGACGGTGAAGATCAGAAGGTAGGGGCTGAGAGACAGTGAGCACCCCATGCCTGTCATATGACTCTAATTTAAAGTGAAGGAGCTAAAAGAGGAGGGAGGGGGAGATATTCCTGACTGCCGGATGCAAGCTTCCTTTCTCGATCTCTTAGCTGGAAATCTGCGTAATGTTACAGACACAAGGTGGGGGAATGCATTTTCTATAATTGCATGCATAAAAGCCACAGAAAATGCAATTCAAGCCTGCAGCAGACAGCCTGAGCCATCATATACAATTATATGGATTTATTGTGTAAAAAGCCTCTAAAAATTGAAATAGAGCTGTTATAGCAGCAGAACAATCCCACACTGAACATTTCAAAAATATGTAATCTCTGTTCAGCGGAAATAGAGATTTTCAACAGGGTTGGAACACACAGAGAGAAAGATATTTGACCATCCCTCTTTACACAAACTCTCCAGGTTGTCCAGAGTCTTGGGTCCTTTCTGAAGGACCTTGAAGTTTAAATCAAAGTTCTGACATGTCAGTTCCTTCTACAATCTCCACCATTGGATGACGTTGATCATGTATCTGTTGAACCATTTCTCTCCTGATTTGGCCATATGTCCACCAGCCTGTCATTTAAAATGTCCTTGCTCCTGATACCACAGATATGAATGTCTTTCCAAATTCCTTCTTGTATTTCTACACTCGCTCTTTGTTAGAGACCCTCCCCCAACAGAATTAGTTAAAAATGAAAATCAATTGTTGTGGAAAAATCTGTAGTCCTCTCCTAACATGGAAGACATTTTTATTTTTTTGTTAGCCAGATCTTTTGTAGTGTTATCCTTTGAAAGACCTAAAGAAAATCTAACAGAGGACAGCTGATCTTTTTTTATGTCCTTGCATTTCAAAAGCTTCATGATACTGTGCGCTCTAAATAGGTTCCCTATGCATTTAGATTAGACAGGCCCACAGCATCACACAGCCTCCACCATGCTAAATAGTTCTTATGAGGTTTCTTTTTATGGAGGTAGATAGTTGTTTCAAAAGTCACACATGCAGGAAGAAAGTTGAGACCAGATCCCAGAAGTTGTGTTCACTGACCTGTAGTTGTAGTGGGAAAATTAACACAGTGTGTCATGATTGAGGGAAGTGCAGACACTCTTGTTGTGCAGAATTTAATGAATCAATGGGAAACGTAAAGTTACAGCCAGACGTGGGACATGACCACAGAGAAGAAAGACAGAGAAACCAGTGAGGTGTGACTGAACATGAACTGCTTAAATATACTGAGGGAGAATGAGGAGTGACACTGAAAACCTAAGAACCAATTAGTGACACACGGATGCAGGTGGGAAAGAGAGCAAGGATAGATTGGAGATGACTTACAGCTGGGCAGGGGAGCAGAATGCAGGGAGGAAACAGAGGAGAAAAGAAGGTGTAGAGAGAAGAGAAGACCAGACTGAAAATAATCCTGAACCCCTACCGAAAAAACTAACAGAAGAATAACTAAGAGTGATGAAATCCAAGTAAATAAATAACAGAGAAGCATCAGAGCAGCTAAAAGTAAAAACAGTAATGGATCTAACAGGAGAGAGAAGAGGAAAAAACAGAACAGAAGGAAACATAAGTAAGAACTCTAGTAGGAAACTTAAATCTGAAAATTACCATCTTAAAGAGGAAAATAAAGCAAAGCAGAGCTAACAGATGAGACAAAGAAATGAATGAAAGATCAACCCCATAAAATAAAAGTAGTAGTGTCTAAAGAACCTAACAAAGACTAACGCAGGAGTGACTGAAATAAGACCAAAGTAAATAAATTAGAAATTACCAGAAAGCAAGAGAAACTCAGTGTACATACACCTGTGGGAAAAAGCAGGAGAAGAGGAGAACACCTAGTGGAAGAAAAAAAAACACTAAGTAGAAGGAAACTCAAATCACAAACACCTGACGATCCTAGCACTAAAACAATAAGATGAACTAAATAAGGAAATGAAATAACTAAAACACAAAGACCAAAGGTACCTAACACAGGGTAAACAAAACATGTGATGAATTATTAGTTTAAAGGATGTAGCTTTATTTTAGCAAATGTCATTTTACGCATTTGAAATTTTGTTTTTCTGCAACTTCAGATTCAGAGCAAGTTTGAGTGAAAATTTTACACACAGACTCAAATTGATTTTGCATGCATGTAAATACTTAACTGTACATGTTTGGATTTTTTGCTGTGCAAATTCTCACATTGCAACATACAGATATTCACATCTAAAATACAAGCTCGGATGATCTGAAACTAGAATTTCGATGATTTTACATGTTTATATTTGGATTGATGGGACAAAAAATACTTTTATTCTGGGATTCCTCTCAAGCAGCTGATTAGTAAATCATTTGTGTCTGATTGTTGCTATGGAGATTTACTGATTTCAAGGTGCTACGTTTTAAACTTAATAGGGGTCCTGATCCCAAACCCTGGCAAAAACATAACCACATAACAAGGTAAGCAATGGGAAAATAAAGGGGATGAGTGAAAGTGAGTATGAAAGAATCCAAAATAAACGAATATAGAAGTCCTTCGAATAGTGATATTCTGACCAACTTACAAAATCAAAAATTCTCTAGATATATTTATTTCGAAAGGATCGTTCAGGATACCAAGGAGTAAAAGTTCTCATGTTTAATGTTTATTTTTTTCCTACGCTTTTCAGTGTGTGGTTATGCTGCTCCAATACATGAAATATATCCTTTTAGCTTTGCTTCTACATTTTTGCACACATTTTTTCGAGTTTTTCCACCAGGCCTTCAAAAGCTTGCAGCAATGTTTACAAGCCAGAATTGTAGAAGCAGCCAAGCAACTAAACAGCTAAACGTTAGGTATGGTGCTTTTGCTGGAACGCTGACACTTTTCTCGTGAAACGAGAGCACGACAGGAAAAAGAGGGAGGGCCTCCAGCTGTCAGCATGAGGGTGATCAATCATCAGCTCCCGGAGAGCTTCTGGTTCCCAGAGAGCTTTGGGCCCGCGGGCTTTTTGCTGTAGTACGCGTGCTGCTGGTGATCAAGCTGCTCCAACTCAAGGCCACATCTGCCAGAACTGGGAGGCGAATGACTGCACACATCATGTCAACAGACTCACGCTCACAAAGCAGCAAGATGTGTATATGTGTGGACGTGTGAATTAACGATCTGACAAAAGCATGGCTCTGTTCATGTTTGCATTAGTGCGTGTTTTTGATGTATTATGCATTCAACACCAGGACTCTCATTATCACAGACTCTTAAGTTTATTGATCTTTAAATCCATTCCTGCTATAAACATCTCCATCATACCAGGAGCTTCATTAACTTGTTTTCAGCTTCACCTTTATGCTATGCAATCAGAGTCTTCAGATAATTTCCAATAAAGGGTTTCGTGAGTTTTGCTTCGATCTTGTGACAAACGGAAATTATTTCCTGTTACTCCGATAAGCACATTGCTTTATTATCTCTCTGAATTATTTCATCAAAGGTTGAAAAATATGTGCAGGGCTGAAGGTTATCGGTCCACTGGTTAATTGGGCAATAAAAAAAGTAGCACAAGGCTGACGTGACGAAGTCATTCATCCTGTTTATGAGACCAAAATGGCCGCTGATGGGTTTTCAAAAGTCAGCTTGTCTATCATCTCCCATCCTTGAGCCAGAAGTCTGCCAGAGTCCTTTCAGTCTAATGAGTGAGGGAAGCTGACGTGCTGGCACGCTATAGCATGTTTCAGAAGGCGGCTTCATCACCAGCCAAGCTAAAGCTGGATGAGCTGCGGTGCATCTCACCCACCCACCCACAGAGTTCACAGCAGAGGGGGGGGGCTTGACCGTGCATCACGAGTGACCCCGACTGCTTGTTATTTCGCCGAAAGTCTACAGTCAGGGGCAGCAGTTTCAGAGTCACTTTCTGCAGGGGCATAGCTGCTCCGATTAACTTCATTATGATGAGTGAACGCTCTGAAAATGCTCATCCCTTTTTTTTTCTTTTAGCCCCGGAGATTAAACTTTTACAGCAAAAAAGAAAACAAACAAACAGGAGGTGTGGATCATGTGGTGCTAATGGAGTAAATGTTAAGATTAGAACATTTATTTCCTTGGTTTTTCAGCATTCTGTACCCCACAGCTGGTTATCCATCCATCTATTGTCTATACCAGGGGTCAGGAAAGAGCCAATTATTTCCTTATTCTTAATAAATAAAATTTCTCTAGCACCAAAAAACCAATGTGACCCTTTTATTTATGTTTTATGAACTCCTCCTGTGTACATTTTTGGACTAAAATTTTAGAATCTTGAACCTTTATATAAAAAAAGACAATGAGACTATTTTATTTTTAAATAAAATGTTAAATATTTATGGAAAATGAAGAACAGGCAGAACATGCAGCCTAATTACAAAATAAAGGAACTAAGCAAAGCAAGTACCTTGTATTGTTAGTGTCCTTCTGTTGTGGATATTTTATGCAAATATACCGTTACAAAAATGATAAAATTACCCTTTTTTAACTGATATTATTCAAAATGCTTCCCTCATTTCATACATTTTTGGCCAAAGTTGTAAAGAGCAATGGTGGAGGGCCTGAAGAGCTACACTTAAAACCAGATATTTGCAAACCCACAAAAACATATATTCTTTCTTTTCTGTCAGACATTAGTCAGAGTAAACTTTTTTCTTTGTGTTAGATCAATATATGTTAACATATTTATAGTATTTATGAAATTTTAGAAAGAAGAGAGAATTATATATTTTTTATTACTCTACCATTATTCCTCATTACCTTTACTCATAGTTGCTGATCTAAAACAATAAAGTTTAGGCTGATTTGATGTTTGCCAAAAATTGATTTTGTGTGTTTTTTTTTTATTTTTAAGTGTATTTGAATATCTGGTTTCAACTGTACATGTGGCTCCAGAGCCACAAGTGGGTAGGGGGCTCTTGCTTATCTCCAGTGGTCATTGGGTAATTGGGCAGTCCATCACATGGCGACAGAGACACACAAGACAAACAACCATGCATGCACACACTCACAGCTAAGGGGACCTAGAAAATCAGTCAATGTAGCAGCCATGATGTTTTTAGACTGTGGGAGGAAACCAGAGTACCCGGAGAGAACCCAAACATGCACAGGGAGAACCTTCAAACTCCTAAAACAACAGGTGGTGAATTTTAAGCATCAAACTATTTATGGGCCAGCTTGTTTTTCCTCTTAGTTTCTTTCTTAGAATACCACTGATGAGGCTTGTGACAGGAAAAAACAAAACAACGGCTTTTCACAGGAGTCTGAATACAAAACACTGCAAGGCAGATTTTACAAGGCTTTCTGGTTAAAAACACAGAAGGTTGAAGCTGTTACACCTCTGAGCCACCAAGCAAAGCAGTACAGCCCAACACATCCAAACCTCCACTGTGAGCCCTATTTCAAAGCTGACGGTTGATGTAATTAGACATGAGTCAATGCTACGTATTCATGGGGCCATGTTTATTGGATGTGGATTTTCTACGTTTTGACCAAGATAAACTTCCTGCTCTGTAAGTGGTCTACGATTAAGCTTAGAGTCAAAACGACAGTCTACAAACCATTCAGAACATGTTTTTAAAAAAAACTTCAAAGACAGCTTCACTTTAATTTTTTTTTATAAACTAACATCAGTTTTGTTTGTGTTAGGATTTTGCAGTAATGATATAAATGTAAGGAAAACATGAGAAAACAGTGGTAAATCAAATGAGATGTTTGCACTGCTAAAATGCATTTTAACCTAAAGTGTCGGTTAACATTGGAACTAGACAGGCTGTGCACAGACAGCAACGCTCTTCCTCAGTATCATCCAAAGCAAAGTTCATTGTGTTTCCACTAAAGAAAAATGTCAGTTTTCAAGCATGAATTGTGATTATCCAACCAGGACTGTTCTCCTCTCAAACAGTGGCAGCACCTCAGAGATGTAGCGGCGGGGATGGGATCCCTCTAAGTAAGATCAGAAACAGAGTTTCATTGGGGTTTTCTTTTTAATTGTTGTTATCACAGCAACAATGAAAACAAGATTGAAATGCATGAAAAGTCTTTGTTTCATGATTAGTTTGCACATACTTACCTATGGTAAGTGGGTATGCTGATGTGTAGCTTATCAAGGTTCAAACCCAGCTAATTTTTTATGCCAATTAGTTTTTGCTAAAACAAGTCAACGTTTGGACTACTCTGTCTATAGTTTTAGCCTACACGTCTGTTAAACATTTAGACATTGTTCAGGTGTGTTTTCATCTAACAAAATGATTTTTTTTTAGGCCCAAACAGTCAACTTGTAAAAGACTAAGTTACCTTCATGGCTTGAAATGTCTATTTGACTTGCTAGCTGTGGAAAAAAAACCCACAAAAAACAAACCACATTGTGGATGGCCTCAGTGCAGCGTGTCATTTGATGTACATCAAATCATTAAAATACATAAGATAGAACAAGACTTCATCCCTGGGTAGTTTCTTTTGCATCCAGACGACTTTCATTAAATCAAGATGTATCCATTGTTTGCCACCCATGTGTTTTGTCCGTTAAATTTTGTTTTACTATTTTGACCCAGCTGAGTTCTGTTCCATGTTTTCTGTGGTTCCACAAACCTGGTTTCAATTATCAAAGCTCACATGAATTGAACATACCCTGCTCAAATGGTGACTTATCAGCAGCCAGAGGCAGTTTATAATGCGGCTTGTTTTTGCTGCTATTTGACGAAACTGTAGGCTGATCATAAATGGGCAACACACACCGGTCATTTTGACAATATATCTGTTAACTTGGTGGTGATCTTGTCAGTCATGCTAAAAAAAGCAGAGTATTCTGAAGAAAACCTTTTTTATTGCTTAAAAAAAACAAGCTTGTGTAATCAAAAAAAAACTGAGAAGAAATATCCGTGTCTCTTGACAGATTTTGTGATATGGATGCAAAGATTATCCAAATTCTAAAATTCATTTGATCTTTCAGAAATCACCAATCGAACAGGACCATGTAACAAATATGGACCTATTCAGTAAATGAGAATATTATTGAATAGATGGTTGCTCAGTTGGTAGCACTGTTGCCTTACACCAAGAAGGTTCAGGGTTCGAATCCTGGCCGAGGGTCTTTCTGCATGGAGCTTGCATATTCTCCCTGTGCATGTGTTTGTTCTCACCAGGTACTCTGGGTTCCTCCCACTTGAGATAAGCACCAGTTTTGATTTGTCCCGGAAGTTGGATCTCGGATTTAGGAACGGGCGTATTCTAGGTTTGGGATTGGCTATTCATTGTGCTCAGACATCAGAATCAACAGCAGTAAAGGCTAATACAAATAGGAAAGGAACATGCTCAAAAAGACAAAGATTGGATAGTTTGCCAAAGAGCTGAAGTGGCAGCCATATTGGATATCAAATAAAATCTTTCCAAGTCTGAATTTTGGGGATGTTCCTCTTACTGTATTCCTGACTGCGATCACGGAAAATCGACTCCTGCATCCAAACAAACTTGGCCACATTTTCTAAATTTCCCTGGTTTGTTTTCACAGAACTGAACCTCCCAGACAACACAGAGGAAGTGCAGACATTCACAGTGCAAATACTAACTTCTCAGTTTCAATCGATGAATGCAGAGAGAACAGAAGGTAGTCCAAAGGGGTGTTGCTTTCTGTTCAGTATTGAGGACAGAACACCCCCTCAAGCCCTGCTGTCTTTAGAAAACTAAAGCTGCGAGATGTTTGTTTTCCACCCCCCTCTTTTTTTTCTTTTTATTTTGAGAGAAGATCAGACCCGTCAGCCATGTGTTCAAATCGACTCCCTGCAACCACAACTTTATACAAGCACGGGGCGCGGGGGAGGGGGCTCTTCTAACAATGCAAATGGACTGAAGAGTGTTTCAGGCTATTAAAACTTCCTCATGTAATTACTCGTCTGGCTATGCAGGCTCGTCGAGGATTTTAGATAACAAAGGTACGCACACGGCAATTTCATTGAGGATTGTAATTTACCTCAGACACTTTTCGTCCATTATTTCTTATCCTTCCTCCGCAGGTTTATTCAGATTTATTTAACTGAAATGCAAATGTGTGCACATCCTCTGCTGTGTTATGTAGTCTTGTGAGAAACCAATTTAAAATAGCTTTAATTAGGCTCAAAGAGCTGTCATTAAGAGAGCCACTTGTGGTAATAGCTTTCTGACATGAGATCTTCAAGTGCAGGTAACACTATAAATATGTTTCCTCTCAGCCCTATGACTGTGCGGAAAGGAAATCGTTCAGGCATCTCCATCCAGGAGCACATGGCCATCAATGTGTGCCCAGGCCCCATCCGCCCCATTCGTCAAATCTCCGCCTACTTCCCTCGCCTCTCGCCTACTTCCTCCTTCTCTGAGCCGCTCTCGCCCAATCAGCTGACGGCGCCGGCTCCGTTGAGCCCCGGCAGCGCAGGTCATGGTGGAGGAGCTGTCGGAGGAGGAGATGGAGAAGGAGGAGGTGGAGCAGGCAGATGCCTTCTGTCTCCACTGTTACCAGGAGCTGCAGGAGGAGCGGGGTCCCTCTCAGCCATGAGCAGCATGGACACCTCCATAGAGATTGACAGCTGCGACAGCGATGATAACAGTGAGTCACCTCAGAGTAATGACCAGGTTTCCCCCACAAGAAGCAAAAAAAATATTACACTGACACATATCTGGACTCATTTTAAGAGCAGGTTTTGTTTCTTCTGAAATACAGATTTCAGGAACTAGTCGATATTTATTCAGTATTCCCCACCGGGCTTGCTACTGCTGCTCTTCACCTCCTTTGCAACTAATGAAGTCATCATCATAAAAGCAATTACCTGAATAACTGGCACACATTTCTTTTGATTTGTCGTCAACTCCCTTCCAGCCTCCCTCGGGACGTTAGAGTTTGACCTTCTGTACGAGAGAGCCACCAGCTCCTTACACTGCACGGTCCTCAGAGCAAAGGTACGGTGTCCTCGAGAAAACTACTTTACAGCCTCTAAACGCCAGCTGTCCTTGTTGGGGAGAAAGCTGCCAAAGGCAAGCTGGTAGTGCTGAGTTGAAAATGAATCGCAAAATCAATTCTGAATCGATTGTTATAAAAAATTCTTGAAAATCGATTCGGACGTTCAAAAATCGATTTAACCATTTAGCATTGTTTGCCCTTTTTACAGCTAAAATAGCAGCTAAAATAGCAGCTTTAATAGCACCGACCCATATAAATATCAAATTGGAACAGAATGGATTGAATGGGATCGTGAAAATCGAATCTATCTCTTGAGAATCGGAATCGAATCGATTATTGACATTTGAATCGATACCCAGCTCTACAAACTAGCTGTTCATTTATGTTTCTGTCAGTTAGAATGACTTGTCCAAATTCCTAAAGTCTTTCTCTTTTCTTTCACTCGTTGTTTTTCTTTAGTGTGTATTTTCTTTCTGTGTTGACTGTTCTTTGCATTCATATGATATAAATGTTTAAAATAAACTCAGTTAAAAAAAGAACGACTTCTTCAAATAACTGCGTATGGGTTAGGCTTCTAAAACCGACGTGACACAACAATTTTATATATGTTTAAGCAATCATTAATTATGCCACTATTACATATACAGTGGACTGTAAAGTTACACAGTCCAAAAAATGAACAGTAATATTTTGGCAATAATTTAGTTTGCTTGCTAACTAAATATTTAGTTTGAAACTGTGACATTTTTAAATTAATAAATAACATGGACACAAATATAACTGAAAAATGAACCTCTATTTATCTTATTATTGACAGGCTAATTAACCAAAATTTTTACTGTTAACATTTGAGTGTAAATTTGGAAAAAGCACCCCACAGAGGACCACCAATATTCACAAGGTTTAGGGACAGCAGCCACCTGTGAATACTTGACAGCCCCTCTAAAAACGTTACTAACTGCTTATTTGACTAGTTTAAACACCAAATATACCTTAATGTGCACAGTAGAAACCATCTTGGCACAACCATAGAAGCTAACATCCACAGTCTTCCATGGGGGGCTTAAGTCACAGAGAGTCAATTTGAAATGTTCCATGGGTTTAACATATTATGTCCGTGAATTTTAAAGACACATTTTGATGCAGAGAAAGTGCTTATTTTCGACAGGTTAGTTACTCTAGGTTTTTTGTGAGAAACACGTAGTGGACTAGAACTGAAGAAGAAGAAACGGCCGAGAGTGTAGCGAGCTTCGCATCCTTCTTCCAGGACGAAGGAAGGAGCATTGAATGTGGAGAAAATCACCATAAATCTCTCTCTCTCTCTCTCATATATATATATATATATATATATATATATATATATATATATATATATATATATATATATATATATATATATATATATATATATATATATATATATATAGTACAGACCAAAAGTTTGGACACACTTTCTCATTCAATTGAATGAGAAAGTGTGTCCAAACACCAGCCAATCGCATGTTAAGTACCATTGCAACTAAATATTTCAGCTGCACAAGCTGTATATACTTTAAAATATTTTAGATATATGCTCAGCAAAAAAATTCGTGAATGGGCAGGTTTTTTCCCCCAAATAACTTGGAGTTACGTTCCACAGAAAAATCCACGAATACTGAACCACAGATAGAGGTGGGGTGGGTCGGGGTCCACTGTATACCTCCCTTCCACTGAGCGTTACGGTGGAATAATAGCGTTCTTTACGCTGTTTAATGATCCGCACCACCAGTTGGATTGTCATGGGTCAGGCGGTGGTTAAACCCAAACGCCTAATGTTGCATCATACTAATTCAACCACAAATTGCTAGCAGTGACCTCTCTATGTCAAAGGACTGACGCCACATTTTACTTTTACCCTTCACACTCAAGTCAAAACTTGAATTTGCCTTTTTTTTTTTACAAAAAAAACTTTTTTGAAATGAACTCCTCTCTTTGCAGCTGGGTGGTCGTTAAAGAATTACTTTCAATTTGTAGTTTTTATGTCTGATATCCTCTCTGCAAGGGCCTGAAGCCGATGGATTTCAACGGTTTGGCCGATCCCTACGTCAAGCTGCATCTGCTGCCCGGAGCGTGCAAGGTTGGATTTTATTACCACATGTGGTTTTAGCTCTCTGTGTTTTTCTGTGAAATTGAAAGAGACCTTCAGCTTCCTGTCTGTAGGAAGATTGGAGGACACTCTTCAATCATGGTCTCATTTCAGATTTGTATGATGATGAACATTCAGATGAATAAATCAGCAGTAATTGAACGACCTTGGGGCCTGTGAGAGCTGGAGTTATTTTTCTGCAGTTCTCACAGTGCAGCAGCGCTGTGACATTTACTTCTCTCTGTTGTGTTGACAGGCTAATAAACTGAAAACAAAGATTGTTCGAAACACACTCAACCCCGTGTGGAATGAGACGCTCACCTACTGTGGCATCACCGAGGAGGACATGTATCGCAAAACTCTCAGGTAAAGTGTCTGCTATTTCTGTCCGCCTTGTTTCAGGCCCTTCTTGTTTTCTCAGCCATTCCAGATCTGACTCATGCTTAAAAAAAGGTTTCTTATCCCCCGTCTCAATCGCTGAGTTCTTTGCTATCAGTTAAAAGGACTTTCAGAAGTTGTCGTCGCCTCCTCTCTGTGTCCATTGTGGCTCTTTCGTCTTCCGTCACCCCACCCTCGTCCCTTCCTATCCAAACATCTCTCCTGTCCGCTGAGATCAGAGAAGATCTCGCCTCCATCCTCCTGAAACATCCACCTCTCTTTGCCGCTCCTTCCATCTGCCTCTTTGCCTTCTCTTTTTCAAAGTTGCAGTGACAGATTGAGGTCAGACCGCGCACCGGCGGGTGTTTTAATCTCATTGACCCCCCCGCTGGAGGTGACGAAAGCTGTGAATTGTTTCTGTCTGTGAATAAAACTTTGCCGCGGTGCACACGAGAACGGGATTTAAACAGGATCGACGGGTTATCTCTCGGGGGAGATTAGAGAAGCTGGTCCTGCTGCCGACCCATGACACCGGCATGTAAATATCAGGAGACATGGTTTGACTCATGAAGTTTTACAACCTGCTGCAGTTCACCACCTTCTCATTAAAGCTGTTTTCTAGCCTCTGACACACAGTGCTTCTGGTTTTATTTTTTTATTTTTTTAATTTATCTGGGTGAGACGTATTGCTTTTTCAGATCCTTTAGCCTACTTCATGTTGTCAGACAGGTTCTATTTTAAGTGATTCCTAGATTCTACAGGTCAGGCCTTATTCAAGATTTGTTCTGTTCTTAGTTTTCCATCAATTCAATTCAGTTTATTTATATGGCGCTGATTCACAACAGATGTCATCTCAAGGCACTTTACATGAGAAGTCATTTCAAGACAGTCATACAAACATTCCAATTACTTTAAAGTTTTAGTTTGTTTTCTGTTTAAGGAATCCCAGCAGATTGCATCAAGTCATGACTTGATGTTGGGCCCCATTGATGCAAACTCCAACCACTGCGATCCCTCAGCAACCCCTCATACTGAGCAAGCATGTAGCGACAGTGGAGAGGAAAAACTCCCCTTAAACAGGAAGAAACCTCCAGCAGAACCAGGCTCAGTACGAGCGGCCATCTGCCACGATTGTCTGTGGTTTCCAGAAGACAGAGCAGAAACACAGAAAGTACAAAAAGAACTGATGTAAGAGTACTTTCTATATTAAAGAAGGTAAAAACTTGATAACAGGACACGGGGGATGCTCAGTTACTGGGATACTCCCCGTCCAACAGGGCATTGCAGCTAAGCAGGATACCAGACCAGATGTAGCTTCTATGGAGAGAAAAACACTGAGAAAAATCAGAGTTGACAGTCGAAATAACAGCAAATAATGCAGTTAGAGTAGTAGAAGAGCAGAGTAAAGAAAATTGGTACGTCTGTCCTCCAGCACTCTGAACCTATAGCAGCATAACTACAGAACTAGCTCAGGATGACACCCGATTCGAATGTCATCAACCATTAAATGGCCGTTATTAGCGATCATCACTCCCATACAATAGCTTCAGAATGTGCCTCCTCTACATCCTAGCAGGCTAGAAGGTACGCATCTACCATTCTTATTGGTGATAATATGCATTAGAATTATTTTCAGCATCGCCCACGTCTAAAAGCTTAAGTTTCGTTTTTGTTAACTTTATTTAAAACCTGTGTTTACAATTTAGGTAACGATGGATATTTACAAGATAAAACCTAAAGTCACATGATAACGACCTACCGAGCAGGAGGTAGAGGAGGAACATTCTGAAGCTATTGTATGGGAGTGATGACCGCTAATAATGGCCATTTAATGGGATGATAACATTCGAAACAGGTGAGGATGACCAAAGCTACTCTAACGATAAGCTTTATCAACTACACAATGACATGATTTAGAAAATCAAGCAAATGTTAAATAGAATATTTGTTAAAGAAAAATTACCTATGCAAAACAATCTGGGAAAAACTGGTTTCACCACCCTCGGCAGTAGCAATGAGTCTTTCTTGTTACTGTGGAGGAGTTTTGACCCACTTTGCTTTGCCAAATTGTTTTATTTCAGCCACATTGGGGGACATTTCTGCATGTGAACACCTTTTTTAAGAGTGCCTCAGTTGGATACAAGTCCAGACTTTGACTAGGCCAGGGGTCTACAACCTTTACAATCAAAAGAACCATCTTTGCCCTCAGTCCAGCTGGACGAACCTCATTTAGAGCCAAAAATGTTACATGACCTTTTAAAAAAAGACAACTTATAATTTTTGATAAATATCTACTGTAAGAAATATGTTGTCAGTTGTAAAGAACCACCAATTAATTTCTATGTTTAGGTTTTAAAATAAAGAACAATATGAAATTTTCCATAACTGGGGAGGATCCTTTTTAATTCTATGGGATGCTGAGATTTGTAGAAAATGAAATAAAGATAGCACATGGTTTCCAACCTTATGACAAGAAAAATAGATCTAAAAAAATATTGTTACTTTTAGTGTCATTCTGTTGAGGAAATTCAATGCAATGATGCGATAAAAAAAATAATAAAAAAACCAGGAAATATGCTAAAACCTGCTGTTTTTATTATACCTACAGGCCCGTTTCCACTAGACAAGTTCAGGGACATTTCTGGGAGTTTGCTTTAGATCGGAGCATCATATGTTAATTTTTGACATATTTGAGCCCATGTCATGATAAGATATCTTTTATCACTGAACAGCATAAATTATTTTCAACATACCACTTTTTAAATCTATACCTGTCTTAGCTTCTGTGTTACAATCCTCAGTTTGTTTGTTTTTCCTGCGCAGAAAGGTTTCTCAGCAGCATGGTAATCATTTGGTGCCTGCTTCTCAACATCAGCATCATTCCAGGAAATTCCATCGCCACATGTGAAATTTTCAGGGAACGACAAAGCCCCGGAGGCAACAACCTGCACAGCTCTGCTTTTGACAGAACCTCTTAAAAGGATTCCCCAGTTCAGACCACTTTGAAAGTAATTATGCAGATGACCTGTTACTGTCTTGGACGATTTCCCTGCACAGATGTATCTGGGTCAGCATACTGCTTCAATCTTAGGAGGCTGTGACTTCTGTGAAAATGTCAGTGAATGTTAAATGTCAAAGGTAAGATGGGTCATACAACAGAAGAATTACTGAATATGCATGTGGTTCTAACCTGGAGGGAACAAACACCCAAGTCCAAGTCTTAATCTTAACATGACAGGCAAAAGGAGAAGGATTTAGAAGTACAACACTGTGCAAAAGTCTAATTAAAAATAATCCTTTTGGCAGACTCATGTTTTCTAACGGACAATGTTTTTTTTACCCAGCATGAGTTGTTTGTTCTTGTGTTGTCTACCAGTGTTTGTTTCTACTTACAGCAGATCTCCCGATAGAATAGAATAGAACATCCTTTATTATCCCACGGAGGGGAAATTCAGGTGTAACAGCAGAAAAGTGACAGGGAATCGAAGCATATAGAGCCACGTGAGAGAATTAAAAAAAAAGATTCAATCAAAAAATAATAAAATGTGCAGTAAGAGTAACTTTCAACACTGCAGTTTCAAAAAATAATAAAAATTGCATACTAGGATCCAAGAAATGTGCTACTGAGCAGGATAATTAAAAAATATTACATAATGTGCATGCCTTAAAAAAACAGCCTATATACAGGAAATGAAAACTAAAATTACAAACAGGGATTTGTATGGTGGCCGGGAAGTGCAAAACAAAATTACAATAACCTGAAACACTTTTACATTTTTACCGAAACACATTTACAAGTTTACCGAAACACTTTTACAAATTTACCAAAACACTTTTACAAATGTACCAAAACACTTTACAAATTTACAGAAACACATTTACAAGTTTACCGAAACACTTTTACAAATTTACCAAAACACTTTACAAATTTACAGAAACACATTTACAAGTTTACGAAACATATTTACAAATTTACAGAAACACATTTACAAGTTTACGAAACATATTTACAAATTTACAGAAACACATTTACAAGTTTACAAAAACACATTTACAAGTTTACAGAAACACATTTACAAGTTTACGAAACACATTTACAAGTTTACCAAAACACATTTACAAATTTACAGAAACACATTTACAAGTTTACCAAAACACTTTTACAAATTTACAGAAACATATTTACAAGTTTACCGAAACACATTTACAAATTTACAGAAACACATTTACAAGTTTACGAAACATATTTACAAATTTACAGAAACACATTTACAAGTTTACAAAAACACATTTACAAGTTTACAGAAACACATTTACAAGTTTACGAAACACATTTACAAGTTTACCAAAACACATTTACAAATTTACAGAAACACATTTACAAGTTTACCGAAACACATTTACAAATTTACCAAAACACGTCACAAATTTACAGAAACACATTTACAAGTTTACGAAACATATTTACAAATTTACAGAAACACATTTACAAGTTTACGAAACATATTTACAAATTTACAGAAACACATTTACAAGTTTACGAAACATATTTACAAATTTACAGAAACACATTTACAAGTTTACAAAAACACATTTACAAGTTTACAGAAACACATTTACAAGTTTACGAAACATATTTACAAGTTTACAGAAACACATTTACAAATTTACAGAAACACATTTACAAGTTTACCAAAACACTTTTACAAATTTACAGAAACACATTTACAAGTTTACCGAAACACATTTACAAAGACATGACCTGGCCCGTTTTTCATGTGGTTCTAACCTGGAGGGAACAAACACCCAAGTCCAAGTCTTAATCTTAACATGACAGGCAAAAGGAGAAGGATTTAGAAGTACAACACTGTGCAAAAGTCTAATTAAAAATAATCCTTTTGGCAGACTCATGTTTTCTAACGGACAATGTTTTTTTTACCCAGCATGAGTTGTTTGTTCTTGTGTTGTCTACCAGTGTTTGTTTCTACTTACAGCAGATCTCCCGATAGAATAGAATAGAACATCCTTTATTATCCCACGGAGGGGAAATTCAGGTGTAACAGCAGAAAAGTGACAGGGAATCGAAGCATATAGAGCCACGTGAGAGAATTAAAAAAAAAGATTCAATCAAAAAATAATAAAATGTGCAGTAAGAGTAACTTTCAACACTGCAGTTTCAAAAAATAATAAAAATTGCATACTAGGATCCAAGAAATGTGCTACTGAGCAGGATAATTAAAAAATATTACATAATGTGCATGCCTTAAAAAAACAGCCTATATACAGGAAATGAAAACTAAAATTACAAACAGGGATTTGTATGGTGGCCGGGAAGTGCAAAACAAAATTACAATAACCTGAAACACTTTTACATTTTTACCGAAACACATTTACAAGTTTACCGAAACACTTTTACAAATTTACCAAAACACTTTTACAAATGTACCAAAACACTTTACAAATTTACAGAAACACATTTACAAGTTTACCGAAACACTTTTACAAATTTACCAAAACACTTTACAAATTTACAGAAACACATTTACAAGTTTACGAAACATATTTACAAATTTACAGAAACACATTTACAAGTTTACAAAAACACATTTACAAGTTTACAGAAACACATTTACAAGTTTACGAAACACATTTACAAGTTTACCAAAACACATTTACAAATTTACAGAAACACATTTACAAGTTTACCGAAACACATTTACAAATTTACCAAAACACGTCACAAATTTACAGAAACCCATTTACAAGTTTACGAAACATTTTTACAAATTTACAGAAACACATTTACAAGTTTACGAAACATATTTACAAATTTACAGAAACACATTTACAAGTTTACAAAAACACATTTACAAGTTTACAGAAACACATTTACAAGTTTACCAAAACACATTTACAAATTTACAGAAACACATTTACAAGTTTACGAAACATATTTACAAATTTACAGAAACACATTTACAAGTTTACGAAACACATTTACAAGTTTACCAAAACACATTTACAAATTTACAGAAACACATTTACAAGTTTACGAAACATATTTACAAATTTACAGAAACACATTTACAAGTTTACGAAACATATTTACAAATTTACAGAAACACATTTACAAGTTTACGAAACATATTTACAAATTTACAGAAACACATTTACAAGTTTACAAAAACACATTTACAAGTTTACAGAAACACATTTACAAGTTTACGAAACACATTTACAAGTTTACCAAAACACATTTACAAATTTACAGAAACACATTTACAAGTTTACCGAAACACATTTACAAATTTACAGAAACACATTTACAAGTTTACCGAAACACATTTACAAAGACATGACCTGGCCCGTTTTTCCGAATCTATTTTCAAGTTTTAGGGGGAACAGGTCTGATGGGGTTTCTGATATCTACTTCAAATTAATAGTTTTTTCTGCGGTAGAATCCGGCATTATTTTATTTCGTTTTCACGGTCCACAAAGACAGGCGGACACTGTGAAGCCGTTCCATCATGTCAACAATCATACTGTATGAGTGGCCTTCGTTTAAATACTTTATGAGGCAGTCCATAAAACCGACCTCTTCTCCCTCTCCCTTCTCAAAGTCCAAACTATGTCCACAATCACCACAAAATGTCCCTAAAACTTGAAAATAGAGTCCGCAAAACGGGCAAAACATCTCTGCAGATTGAGCTGCTGGCAGGATCGATTCCATTACTGTTACTACTTTGGTCTTGTCCCGACCCTTACCTCATCCCTGCAGTATCAGTTCCAGGTCATGTCTTTGTAAATGTGTTTTGTTAAACTTGTAAAAGTGTTTCTTTTTTTAACTTTGTTTCGGTATGATTGTAAATGTGTTTCTGTAAATTTGTAAATGTGTTTCGGTAAACTTGTAAATGTGTTTCGGTAAACTTGTAAATATGTTTCGGTAAGATTGTAAATGTGTTTCGGTAAACTTGTAAATGTGTTTCGGTAAACTTGTAAATATGTTTCGGTAAACTTGTAAATATGTTTCGGTAAGATTGTAAATGTGTTTCGGTAAACTTGTAAATGTGTTTCGGTAAACTTGTAAATATGTTTCGGTAAACTTGTAAATATGTTTCGGTAAGATTGTAAATGTGTTTCGGTAAACTTGTAAATGTGTTTTGGTAAACTTGTAAATGTGTTTCTGTAAACTTGTAAATGTGTTTTGGTAAATTTGTAAATGTGTTTCGGTAAACTTGTAAATGTGTTTCGATAAAAATGTAAAAGTGTTTCAGGTTATTGTAATTTTGTTTTGCACTTCCCGGCCACCGTAGATTTGCAATAACAGCAGAAATGTAATTAGAAATGAGAAAAACGGTGCAAATAACAGCAGGGATTTAAACATTAAGTTCGGTGGGAGCAGTGATGATTGTAGAGTCCCTGAATCTACGGTAACGGTCCTTCATGCACTGAGGATGCAGCAGTCTGTCACTGAAGGAGCTCTCCAGTTCAGCAACAGCTTCATGCATTAGGTGGGAGACACTGTCCATTAGTGATGTTATTTTGGCCAGAGTCTTTCTGTCTCCCACCACCAGCACTGAGTCGAAGGGGCTTCCTAGCACAGAGCTGGCCTTCCTAATGATCTAATCTGAGAAAACCTGAAATCTCCTCTAAAAACGTAGAACTGCCTATAATATTTGGTTCAAACACCAAATATAGCCTAAAACACATCAAGCCGCCTGGGCACTACAGCAGAAACTAACATCCACAGTTTTTCCTTACATATATCCTCTTGGAATATACAGCCAATCAGGGGCAAGGAAAATGAATGACTTTCCAGGATTGGCTGCTTTGGAAACGGCAGCCAATCAAACGGTCAGCAGTTTTTTGTTAATGTTGTATTTTTTTAAAAAAATTTTTTTTTGCGGCTATGTATTTCAGCTTTCGAAGCTGCCCTTTCTTTAAAATATGTTTAGAAAAGCTCTATAAATAAAATCTGCAAATAGTTGAATTTTTACACGAATAATCTGAGTCACGTACCACAGAAAAGTCTGTGAGTACTGAGAAAAACATGGGGGTCCACTGTATTTACCGTTTTTATTTATCTTCCTAATGTTTGGTCAACCATTTGGTGTTTCTAAATGTGGTTCATAAATATATTGAATTGGATTGAAATACCAGTTATTACTTTTACATTCTCCAGTTTTTATCCATTCTGCTGACATTCCTGCTCTATAAAACGATTTCACTACAGTTTCTATTCTTGTTTGTTCGTCTTACAATCAGTAATGTGCACTGAAGTCAGAACTGTTAAAGCTGCATAAAATGTGTTTAAGAGGTAATAAAATTACTACTTAAATCATAGTCTGAGCCTAAATCCCTAATGTGTTCACAAAAAAAGAATCTGAACTCTAATTCTAATTAAACTGATTCAAGTCTGATTCAACTCTCAAATGTCCCTTGTTCTGAAGCTACTAAGGAAAGCTACTAAAAGCATCCCCGAAATGACAAAATATAAATGTAATCAGTTTAACTAAGTGTGCCACTCAATATCCCAAAGTTAAATCTGTTCTGTTAAAAAACAAAACAGGAATGAAATGAAGCCTTTCATCTGATGTTTTTAGCACTTATAAAAAATCTTTATATGCAAGAAGATATTTTACATTTCATTACTCTTCTTAAGGCATAACTGACCTTATTATATATTTATTATATAATCTGCTTAAAATGTACTTAAATCTATTTTGGATTAAAAAGTTGTTGATGTTTTATACTCTATTTATGAAGAAATATGCATAATAAGATGAACAGTGACACTGGAAGGCTGTAGTCTTTGTTTTATATATTATGGGCTTGGTATGATGGAAAAAAAGCATTTATGCTTACAACTCCTTTTGAGGTATTTGTTTGTGCCAGTAGAAAAAGTGTTGTAGAAGAGCATGCAGAACGACCTCATATCATCTTACTTGCAGAACAGAATTTGAATGAACTCTTGAACTCCTTGAAGGGTTATTTTACTGGTCTGACATGGATTTTAGGTTGTTGACATCATGCTGGCATGATAAATCAGGTTGTAGTTAACATGAGCTGTCAGAGAGACAGTTAAACGTTTGCATTGTGAACGAGTGAACCCATCCAGCTGACAATCATGTTTCTTCCCCTGCTCTCGACCTTTTGACCTGGTATAAATTCAATTTCAATTCAGTTTATTTATATAGCGCCAATTCACAACAGATGTCATCTCAAGGCACTTAACAAGAAGTAATTTCAATATATTTATAGAAACATTTCAATCAGTTAAAAAGTTTCCTATTTAAGGAATCCCAGCAAATTGCGTCAGTCATTGGCGTGAGGTTGGGCCCCGTTGATGCAGACTTTCCAACCATAGCAATCCTTCAGCAATCCCTCATACTGAGCAAGCATGTAGCGACGGTGGAGAGGAAAAACTCCCCTTTTAACAGGAAGAAACCTCCAACAGAACCAGGCTCAGTAGGAGCGGTCGAAATAACAGAATGTACTTTAATACAACTGGAGAGTAGTAGGAGAAAAGGAAGTAGCACAGTGAAGAAAATTGGTAAGTCTGTCCTCCAGCAGTCTAAGCCTATAGCAGCATAACTACAGAGATAGCTCAGGATGACCTTAGCCACTCTAACTATAAGCTTTATCAAAAAGGAAAGTTTTAAGCCTGACCTTAAAAGTAAACAGAGTGTCTGCCTCACGGACTGAAGCTGGGAGCTGGTTCCACAGGAGAGGAGCCTGATAACTAAAAGATCTGCCTCCCATTCTACTTTTAGAAATCCTAGGAACTACAAGTAAACCTGCAGTCTGAGAGCGAAGGGCTCTGTTAGGAACATATGAAACAATCAGATATCTGATGGATGATGGAGCTTGATTATTAAGGGCTTTATATGTAAGGAGAAGGATCTTAAATTCTATTCTGGATTTAACAGGGAGCCAATGAAGGGAAGCTAAAACAGGAGAAATGTGATCTCTCTTTTTAATATTCATCAGAACTCTTGCTGCTGCATTTTGGATCAACTGAAGGTTTTTAATGGTATTTTGTGGACTACCTGATAGTAAAGAATTACAGTAGTCCAGCCTTGAGGTAGCAAATGCATGGACTAGTTTCTCAGCATCACTCCTGGACAGGATGTTTCTCATTTTAGCATATACTATTACTCCTCACTCCATCTTCCAGCACCTCTCTTTATTTTCCCCATCTCTCACCTCTCAGCTCCAGATGACTCAATCTGTCTTTGTTCTTATCCGCTCCCTTCTTTTGTTACACCCTATTCATTTTCCTGCATTTATGTTTCTCCCTGCAGTTTGATTTAAAATGTATGTTTGTTCCACTTTGGTGAGTAATCAGACTAGAAGTTTTCTCCAGAGATTTCAGCACATATATATTGACCTTTCCACAATACTTTGTTTTATAACAAGAAACCAGATAACCGAAAGCGTGAGTGCATCTTCTCTGCTTCTGAGGCAAAAAAAAAAACGATGAGCTTTTCTGATATTTTTATAAATAAAAATATGAAACTTGTTGGAGTTCAGTAACCTTCGGCAAGCAGGTTCAAATGCATATTTAAATTCATTCTTCTGTTTTTAACATTTCTTTCTCATCCACATCACTCCATCACCTTTCGATCTCACATCCACAACCTCTTTCCACCTCTAGCGCTCCTCTGTGCTCCCACACACCCACCAATGTATTGCAGTTGACATTATGGCATAAATATGAATTTATTTAACCTCTTGTAATGCACTTTCAAACTGTCTGAATTCCAACTAAAGGAAACGTGACAAGTATCTGCAAAAATATGCAAAGACATACACCACCTTGCAAGAGCAAGAGAATTTTTTGTGACGGAAAAACGCAAAGTGGTGCGTAATTGTGAGATGGGGAGAAAAGGAGGCGTGAGTGTATGGGGTGCCATTTGTAAAGTTACACAGTCAAAATTCAACAAAAAACTGTGCCTGTCATAAGAGAAACAAATGGTGCTCATTATAATGTTTGCTAGCTAAATAATTAGTTTCAAAACTAAATACACTGCCTCGCCAAGAGAAAAGTCGACACCAAAGAAAAAGGTCACACACTCTAATATCTCGTTGGACCGCCTTTAGCTTTGATTACGGCATGCATTCTTTGTGGCATTGTTTCGATCAGCTTCTCTATCCAATGTTGAAAAAAATTTCACCAAGATCTCGCATTGATGATGGTGGATTCTGACCGCTGCACAAAGTCTTCTCAATCACATCCCAAAGATTCTCAATGGGGTTAAGGTCTGGACTCAGTGGTGGCCAATCCATGTGTGAAAATCACGTATCATGCTCCCAGAACCAATCTTTCACAATTTGAGCCCGATGAATCCTGGCATTGTCATCTTGGAATATGCCCGTGCCATCAGGGAAGAAAAAACCCATTGCTGGAATAACCAGGCCATTCAGTATATTGAGGTAGTCAGCGGACCTCATTCTTGGAGCACCTACTGGTGCTAAACTTAGACCTGACCAACTGCAGCAACCCCACATCATGGTACTGCCCCCACAGGCTTGTACAGAGTCCAATCTTTATGCTCCCTAGCAAATTGAATCCTTTTTTCCGGTTTACCTCTCTAATTAGTGGTTTTCTTAAGGCTACACAGCTGTTAAGTCCCAATCCGTTGGGATCCCTTCGCATTGTGCGTGTGGAAATGCTCTTACTTTCACTATTAAACACAGCCCTGAGTTCTACTGTTGTTTTTCTTCGATTTGATTTCACCAAACGTTTATGTGATCGCCAATCACGATCATTCAGGATCTTTTTCCGGCCGCATTTCTTCCTCGAAGACGGTGGGTCCCCACTATCCTTCCACTTTTTAATAATGCGGTGGGCAGTTCTTAACCGACATTTTGCAGTTTCAGCAATCTCCTTAGATGTTTTCTCTGCTTGATGCATGCCAATCATTTGACCCTTCTCAAACACACTAAAATTATTTCCACGACCACGAGATGTGTCTTTCGACGTGGTTGTTTATGAAATGAGAAGCAACTCATTGCACCAGTTGGAGTTAAATAACTTGTAGCCAGCTGAAAGATAATCGCCCATGCCGTAATTATCCAATAGGAGGCTTGTACCTATTTGCTTAGTTAAATCCAGGTGGCGACTTTTATTTTGGCCAGGCAGTGTATTTAGTTCATAAACAAAATATTTAGTTTGTCACCTAAACATTTAGTTTTGCTTGCTAATTAAATATTTAGCTTTGAACTTAATATTTAGTTTGCAAGCTAAATGCTTAATTGAAAAACTAAACAATCAGTTTGTTAACTACATATTTAGTTCATATATAGACTAAATTGTTTGTAAATTAAACTTAGCATGCTATCTAAATATTTAGTTTAACAAAATGTTTATTTAGCCAGCTGATTATTTAGTTTGTAAACTACATATTTAGCTTTTACACTAAACATAGAGCTTGCTAATGAATGAATGAATATTGTGAAAATATAACTGAAAAATGAACCCCCATTTTTTACCCTTATAAGTGTAAACAACTCATATTGTTGCTATTAATGTCTGACTATGTAACTTCACACACGTTACCCCATATTGGTGCCACTCTGATACCCTTAAACGAAAGCTAGATACAACCAGAGATACACAACTTGGGTGGTAAAATAGGCTGAAAATGTTGAGTGAAAATCACGAGTAGTCCATGTAGGAGACACAGCAGACATAGAACAAAGGTTAAGGTTTTTTTGCCTGGATACAAAACGTCACCCGGGATAAAAGTTCCCTATTGTCAAACATAGTAGTGGAAGCATCATGCTGTTGGGGTTTACCTGATAATGACCCCAAAAATGCAGCCAGAGGTACAATCATCATGTGTTAGAATGGCCCAGTCAAAGTCTACACCTTATCCAATTAAGAATCGGTATCAAGACTTAAAAACTGACAGACGCTCTCCATGTGCAAAGCCTTTCTTATCACATTTATGCATTACTTTGTGTTGGTTTATCCCAAGCAATCACAGTAGAATACATACATTTTGAGCTGTGTAATGTGAATAAATCCCAAAAGCTTATCAAGGCTCTGTATGAGATTCCTGACAACTTCCTTTCTAATTCAGGTCAGGCTTTCATCACTGATTTCATTCCCTTGTTATATTGCTGTCATGACTTTAAAACATGTCATAAGGTGTAGCATGTCTGACTGCTTTGCACACACACACACACACACACACACACACGAAACCCTCCTTGATTGGTCTCCTCTCAGATTTATACCCCTGACTCATTACCCAGCTATCCTCTTATATTTTATTCATGCTTCGCTCACTATTTGTCATTTTTACCTCCCCCCTCCGGCTCTGTCTCTGTCTCCCAGGGTTTCCGTGTGTGACGAAGACAAGCTGACACATAATGAGTTCATCGGGGAGTCGAGGGTGGCCCTGCGCCGCGTGAAGCCTGACCAGACCAAACACTTTAACATCTGTCTGGAGCATCCACCTCCTGTGAGGAAGAGAGCAAATAAAATGCAGGAGGATGAGGAGACATGGAAAAAAGAGAGAAATAAATGTGCAAGAGAGAGCGAGAGAAATGACGGCAGGGAAGTGTAGCGGTCGGTGTGTTAATGCTTTTCTGTGTGACTCATGAGTGCGGCTTTTTGAGTGAAGATAGGCAGACAAGGGGGGAGATGGGGTGACAAGAAAAAATGGAAGTTGTTTCTAAGCCACCAGGGAAGCCTGAAAACATCGATATTTACTGTATCAGTCCTCTATGAACCTCACCTCACATCTGAGTCCTGTTATTCGTGAGCAAATACTTCCAGAAAGCAGTTGTCCTTGAACACCTCAGCTGACCATCTAACTGGTGGTGATCATTTTATTTGAATGTACACAGGATGGTTTTTATGCTACCTCAGGGATGCCCAAAACCTGCCATTTTCAGATACATCCCTTCTCTGAAACATCGGAATAAAGTGGCTGGATTCCCTCGTCAACAGTCATTCAGCTCTGCAGAGGCCTGGTAAAAAGCCATTCATGTGATTCAGCTGCATGATAGCAGCTCCAGAGGATCAGACCCATAGGCAGCACCAATATACTGAAAGCCTCTTTTTTTATTTTGTGTCAGAAAACAAATTGAGGCAAAAATAATTAAATATGGGGCTTTGTTCACAGAACATTTCCCAGAGCTGTGACTAAAGGAGGGTTTTTAATTTATTTTAAAGTCCCTTTCTGCGTTTTCTGTTTCCAACCTGAATCATGTTATCTCTTACAGATAATAAGTTTAGAGATTCATACTTCAATGCAGTATTTATTTATGCTATCATCAAACAGTGGGAAAAAAGTCTTAACAGAAAATATGACCGTCTTAGATGGAAAATGCTATGTAGAGCATTTAGTATTTTTCTTTTATTAGCCATGTTTTTTCCCCCCTTTTAATATCATAGCAAGCAGGGTCACAAATATTCAGTGACTGTTTTATCTGAAAGGACAGACTTGGGCACAACCATTCATAAAATGTGACCAACGTTTTTGAATAAAGTTCTCATTAAATAGAAAACTGTCTCAAAAGAGATACAAGACTGTACAACTTCCTTTTAAGGCAAAAATTATTTTTCGGTTCTACAATAATTTATCATCTTAGTTTTATAATAATATTGCATTTTAAATTATAGCTGAGCAAGTGTACATAAAAAAAAAATCATTAAAATTATTTTGTGCTTTTAAATGTGACAAAGTTATGACCCCTGAGTCCTCTTAACTTGGCTACGTTGTAAAAACATTTGGACACCACTGTCTTAAGCTGTCTGAAATTGTCCATCACTAGGTGTCAGCATGACTTTGGATAAATAATGAGGCCTCCGCCACCTTTAAATGGTTTTAAGGGACATCATATATCCTGTAAACCCTGTAAGAGGCTAGCTAACTGTACACCATGGCTACCTACAGATGCAAACATTTGGATCTCCTTTATAGCTCAAAATCTAAAATATTCATCCTGTGTTTTAAGTTACTTTGAAATTCATACAGCAGATCCAATCATTACATTACACTATCGCCGATTACATTTAAGCTGCAAGCTGGAAACCTTTGCTAACAATTGTGGTCGGTGACCAGGTTAACTACTGTTAGCAACGACGCTGTATTTCTCTCCATTTTCTGCATTCAAGCACCAAAAGGAATTTAAGCACAATTAGAGATTGAACAGTGTTGTTCTTATCTAATTTACCGTGGTATTATTATCAGAGGCTCAAATAAACAATTAATTGCTGCAACTTTTGCAGCATTTTTGGCATTCGGACCCCCTTAGATGGAGCCCTGCTAAAGAGAACTGAACTGCAGTAGTTAGAGAATTAGGAGAGAGACTGAATTATTCTACATAGACCAGAGATTACAGTTTTGGTGTGAAACCTTTACTCCGGGGGTGTCTAAAGTGCAGCCCATGGGTCATTTGTGGCCCTTAGGAATAAATTAATATGGTCCCTGACCATCTTAAGAAATGTGGCACACCAGCAAAGACCATTGATGCAGAGGGACACAGTTTAAAAGTTCCCATATGTTACTTTTATGTTTTATCTTTGTTTTTCATGTGGTCGTTAAATTGGACCTCAGACATTCAGTTTTTTAGTTAAACTCAAAAGTAGGCACAACCACAGAGGTGGGTAGTCACTAGTTACATCTACTTAAGTAACTTTTTGAGCAAAATCTGCTTCAGTTTCTCAGTAGGCCTACCAAACACTATTTTTAACTCTGACTTAAATACATTTTTTTGCATGACTTACTTTTTAGATCTGCTTGGGTAAAAATATGCTAAAATAATGCTACTCTTACTTCGGTACCAGTTTTGGGTACGCTACCCTCCTCTGTGCACCCAGAGGTGGCTGAATACAGCAAGTGTTTTCAAAGAAAGAGTGACCCAAATCCATTAGAATTTCCTCTTCGGACCAAAATAAAAAACAACTTGACCCAAAACTATTGAGAGAACTGTATTGTTTTTATTTTAACAAGCCAACATAGGCCTCTTTTAGTATCACGGTCTACAGTAATTCATTGAGCCGATTTCACCCAAATTCTCGCATGTTTAATTTGTGTGCCTCTTGACTTCAGTCACTGTGATATCAGCCCACACGTTAAAATGTACAGACCATTTTTCTTCTAAATATTAGAATGAACTGAATGTATGTTACACTCCTACTAAAGTAAAAGCATAGGACCTGGTTCTCACTTCAAATGCTATAAATGGGGATCAAAGTCTGTGCAGACCAATTAATTCGAACTAAAACAACTGAGAATACTTTTTATTACATGAGGATTCTTTGTTTATGGGACAATTGAGCAACTCCACTGGTTTAATCATTCTCCTTTTGATATATGCACGTCAAACAGAGGCCAAATAACAAAAAGGCAGTGGATTAAATGCAGTGCTTTAGATATGTAGTGGGGTTTTTTTTCTATTTGATTTGCTTCAGTTGGTTATATTGACCCAATGACAGGGTTTTGCCTCCCTCAAAATTACAAACAAAGAGAGAATCGTGTCTACTCCTACAGCAGACAAATAGCTTTTTGTGCAGGCTAAATGTCAACCAGGTCACGTGAGCGAAACAGGCGCTGAGAGATCAGAAAAAATGAAAGGTGAGGAGGGAGAGAGAGAGGCAAGGGGGTCGTCAGAGAATCAGTAGACAGCGAGAGAGAGATGAGAACCAAGTGGATTAAAAAAATAAAAGACGTAGCAGGGGGGCTGGTGTGTCAAACAAAGTGGGATGGTTCTGGGGTTTTGTTCTTCATGTGATCGAAAGCTCTGCTGGTATTAGATTATCCCTCTGAAGCTGGTGGCCACTCTGCGATCAAACAGGAAAGCCCTTTTGTCATCCCGCGAGCCGGACGCCGTTTCAGCCCTCTAACTTTTAAAAGCAGCTACGCCTCCAGACTGTTAGATCCGTCCCTGTCTCCTCAACCTTCTGCTGCTCCCCTGTCACTCATCCTCTCCTAACATTATCTTCTTCTTCTTTTGCCTGTGGTGTGTTCTGCCTCCAGCTGCCCTCGCCGACGGCGATGAGCACAGCCCTGAGAGGAATCTCCTGCTATCTGAGAGAGGTGAAACATTTGTAAAGTCTTGTTTGTTTGCTTCCTCGTCTGTCTAAACTCGTCTTTTAAAAGGAGCAAGTCTGCATATATTAGATAAGGAGGACATTTTAGTCAAACAGGCTTTGATAGTTCCCAGTTTTTACCACACTTGCTTTCCTCCTCCAGACATTTGGTTTCATAAATCACCATTTGTTGTGTAAACATCTATTCAGCAATACAAGCATCCGTTAAACACTGGCTGCCGCCCGTCAGAGGATACATGTGACTGATACCAGAGTATATTAAAAGGCATAAAGCAACAGCTGTTTTGTAGGGAAGCCACTCATCTGCACACGAAATTACACAGCCTAAAGGTATGAGAATCAATCTGCAAACAATTCAGAGTTTTAAATGTTTACATAAACTGTCTACTTTTTCATCTATGTATATTATCTGATTCTGCCTCTTGGCTTTGCTCCATCTAACAGTGCAGGAAATGATTCGTTCATTAGATAATGTTAATCATTTCAGATTCTGCTGAACAAAAAATTACAGAAAGAACTAATAACTGAAATTATGTGATGTAACAAATAATTGCCATTTTTTTCTTATCTAAAAAAGCGTGCCATGCATCTGTCCTCGGCCCCCTTTACTCAAATACCCCTAAAACGACCAACTGCCTTCTGAAGTCAATAAGTCTGAAGAGTCCAGCTGCCTGTAATTTAATTTTATTCTAAATCCAGATGTTCTGTGAAAACCTCAGAGGTCCAGTTTGCTAATCCCAAATTAGATGCTTTACAGTCTTTGACTGTTTTATTTAAGATCTTTACAGAAGGAGAAATTACACGCCTGAGTCTACTGCGTATGCAAAATGCAAAAAAATTTTGTTTAATCACAGGAATGACAAGACATCAGAGGTCACATTAACCGAATATTTTCCATATTTTACTGTTTTAAACTGTGACAGGAAAAAATGAAGGCCTTCTGTCATTTTGGGAGATTAGTGTTCACACCTCTGACCACTTGGTGCAAATGTGCAGACATGTTCAACTTTACGCACAGAGTACAGGTAACGAAATCCACCAAAAAAAAAGATTCCCATGTGTCAGGGAAGTGTGTGAAGTATGGACCCAAACGCAGACGCTGAGGAAGTGCAGGATGTTTATTAAAGGTGGAGGTGATGATGATGAAGAGGACGACGGCAGGAACGAGACAGCAGGGTAGGCACACAAGACATCAATAATGATCCGGCACTGAGTGAAAGGAAGTGATGGGTTTAAAGGCAGGAGGTGAGAAGGATCAGGTGTGAATGATTGGACAGGTGCAGATTCCAGACGCCTTAGGAGCAAGAAGGAAAAGGGGAAAAAAAGAAAACACCCATGCCAGGGTGGGTGGAGGGGGCCCACGGAAGGAGGACCCAAGTCTTTTTGGGTACGCCCCTGGAAGTCTGGCGGACGGCCCCGGTGGCGGCCCCTGAGGACCTGGAGGTCTGGCAGACGGCCCGGATGGCGTCCTCTGGCTGGACGAAAGTCTGGAGGACGGCCTGGTGATCCTCCCTTGAAGACCTGGAGATCGGGCAGACGGCCCGGATGGCGTCCTCTGGCTGGACGAAAGTCTGGAGGACGGCCTGGTGATCCTCCCTTGAAGACCTGGAGGTCTGGCAGACGGCCCGGATGGCGTCCTCTGGCTGGACGAAAGTCTGGAGGACGGCCTGGTGATCCTCCCTTGAGGACCTGGAGATCGGGCGGACGGCCCGGATGGCGTCCTCTGGCTGGACGAAAGTCTGAAGGACGGCCTGGTGATCCTCCCTTGAGGACCTGGAGATCGGGCGGACGGCCCGGATGGCGTCCTCTGGCTGGACGAAAGTCTGGAGGACGGCCTGGTGATCCTCCCTTGAGGACCTGGAGATCGGGCGGACGGCCCGGATGGCGTCCTCTGGCTGGACGAAAGTCTGAAGGACGGCCTGGTGATCCTCCCTTGAGGACCTGGAGATCGGGCGGACGGCCCGGATGGCGTCCTCTGGCTGGACGAAAGTCTGGAGGACGGCCTGGTGATCCTCCCTTGAGGACCTGGAGATCGGGCGGACAGCCCTTAGGTCCTCTTCTGAGGGTCAGGCAGCGGCTGAGGAGCTTGGCTGGTTGGCAGCGATGATGCGTGGCCGGTACAGGTCGGCCGAGATGAAGAGAGTCTGGAGGCTCGGACGCCGGCTGAGAAGAATCTGGAGGCTTGACCGACAGCGGTCGGCGGTGAAGAGGCTCCAGCGACGGGGACGGGTCCTCCTTGACCCTCCCTGGGAGCTCTAGCGACGGGGATGGGTCCTCCCTGAGTGATGGGTTTTAAAGGTAGGAGGTGAGTAGGATCAGGTGTGGTTGATTGGACAGGTTCAGACAATGAGGAGTGAATAGGGCAGCGTGACACCATGAGGGCATCTGAGCATCATCTCAGACCTGGACACTGTAATTAATGCATCTTGCAAACCTGGAGCTGACAGCGCATTGAAGAATTAGCTACTGGGGTTTTAGCCGGCATCGCTCCAAAGAGCCTGGTGTCGTCCCAACCTTCAGTGCATGCTGTGGGATTTCCTCCTACTGAAGCGATAGTGTGCAGGTCAGGAAACGGCTCGTTCAGGGAGTCTTTCCGACTTCTGATCACTTCAATTTGATAAATGCTCCCCAATTTCAAAACTTTGGCTAAAGTGGACCTTAATTCCCGTGTCCAGTGTGACAGCGGAGCGCAAATTCAGCCTCCAGAACAACATCTAAACCCCCATGAAAACTCATCTGTGCCGCGCAAAAATCCAAAACCTCATGACAATAACTTGAGGGTGCGCATATCAGTTCTATGAGACTGTGTGCTCAGCCCACAGCAGGTGAACTGTTTAATTACATCTTTATATGTACTTTTATATTTAAAATGAATTTAAAAAATTCATACTTTTGAATACGTTATCATTTTAAAACTTGACAGGTAAAAATTGATTTTGACCAGATTTTTTATTTATTTTTACCCCGTTGGTCAACATGACGGATAACAAAACTAACACGCGCTACCTCTGCAGCACATATATAGTGGCACAAACAGTTGTCCCTCTTTCTCAAATGAGGGATTAGTTTGCAATCTAGAAAACAAATCACAAACAGTTGTCCCTCTTTCTCAAATGAGGGATTAGTTTGCAATCTAGAAAACAAATCACAAACAGTTGTCTTGTAAAATTCAACACAGTGTCACAAGAGAGTCACATTCTACTGACAATCTACCATTAAAGAGAATAGACTGACCAACTGTGGAATCAAAGACAGTTAGTGTCTGCATCGTTACCATTTGGGTGGAGGTAAAAGAAGATGAAACAAAACAACATCTTCCTACGCTCCAAGAACAATAGAGAACAACCAGCATCATAAAGACCAAGGACCACAGCAGACTGGTCAGGGAGAAACTTGTGAAGAAGTTTAAAGCAGGGTTAGTTTCTAAAACAATATCCCAAGCTTCATATTATGGAACACAGTTCAGATTATTATCTGATTATCATTAACTGCAAGATACATGGTGGTGGCAGTATCATGCTGTGGGGTTGCTTTTCTTCAGGAGGCACGCGGAGGCCGGTTAGGGTTGATAGGGACTATGGATGGAGCTAAATGGACAGTCAGAACCTGAGTCATAATGGGATGGTGTAGAACTAAGTATATTAATGCATGATTGGGGTCTAGTCAAAGTCCAGACCCAAAGCTAATGGCTTGGATGTCCCAATGCAAGCTGACTGAAGCTGAGCTGTTTTACAAAGAGGAATTAGCAAAAATGTCAGTATTTAGACGTGCAGATGTGATGCAATGTGGCACTACTTTTTGATGGCCTGTTGATGTTTTTGGTTATAATAAGACAAATGTGAATAAGTTCTCTAGGTATTAATACTTTTGAAAGGCACCTTCTTTATTAAACATACTGACATAGAAATTAGTTTTTGGAGAGTAATTATGAACAAAGAAAGATGTAAAACTGTAAATGTCTGGTGAGCTAACTCAGTATGAGTTCTGGTATAAGGGAGTCGGCTCAGCCATCCATGGCAACCGCAGAAAAAGGCTAAACATTGCAAACATAGTTTAATGTTGAACAAAATAACTTAGTAGGAAAAAATGTTGCTCAAAAGTTACATTTACTTAGTGACAGAGTGTCTGTCGGTTGTCACTTGCTGATTTCGTTTTCCAATCCACGTTCATTTCTTTCACATGGCGCACAAAATTAGCAGAAATGTCACGGATGTAGTTGATTTGTTGCTGCTTTAAAGGTTGGGTCTCCTTTGAAGCAGCAATGAAAATAAACAAACCCCCGCGGATAATCCAGTAGCAGCATAAAGATGTCAAAACAAACCAAGCGTGAGACTTTAGGTAGAGCTAGCCAACAGTGTGATCCAGCTAGAGTCAGGACGACTGCTGAAGTAAGGAAACGTTTTCCAGCAACAGTGTTTGGACTTATTGTTTGAACCACATTAGGATATTTCTTCCCCCATTTTTATTGACTATGCAAGTGAAACCAGACACTGTATAAAAAGAATGTCTAATAATAATATTGATATCGTGTACCAAACAATATTCAACATGTCAGAACAATTAGATAATTTTTCTTCTACTCTCATCACATTCAGAAATTAACTAGTATTTGGGAGAATTTCCTGTTGAAGTGTATGACTTATGGGAAACATTTAGGGTTTCCTTCCACAAGCTTCTCACAATGGTTTGTTGGTATTTTGGTCCATTCCTCCTGACAGAACTGCTGTAACTGGGTCATTATGTCAAACTTCAATTTTTGTTACAAAAGTCCACAAGACATGTCCCCTAAAATTAGGGTATTTGTCTATGAGTTCATTTGGAAACTGTAATTTGGCTTTGAACGTTGTTTTTGGGCTGCATGGTGGCGCCATCTTCTTGTTGCCTTGCAGCAAGAAGGTCCTTGATTAGAATCCCGGCCTGGGGTCTTTCTGCATGGAGTTTGCACGTTCTCCACTTTTATTCCCACAGTCCAAAAACATGACTGTTGGGGTAAATGGTCACTTTTAATTGCTGTTAGGTATGTATGTTTGTACTGTGTGGCGACCTGTCCATGGTGTACCCCAGCTCTTGCCCAATGACCGCTAGAGATAGACATTATGACTATTAAAATACAAGCAGATATAGATAATGGATGGATGGACGTTGCTTTTGGAGTAATGGCTTCTTCCTCTCTGAGCTGCCTTCCAGCCCATGTCTCCCAGAATCTTCACACAGTTAGGACCCTCACTGAATGGTGTGGCTGGACATTCCCATGCTGTTTGTACTAGAATATAATTGTTTGAACAGCGCAAATATTCAGGCATCAGGAAATTGTACCGAATGAACCAGACTAATGAAGGTCCACAGTTCCTTTCCTTGGATCTCGGGTGATTTCTTTTGACTCTTCCTTCATGTTACAACCGGCAGCAGTGTGTTTGAGGTGTTGCCTTAAAGCTGCAGTCCGGAGTATTTGAGGGGGAGATTTTTTTTTTTTAATCCGACGTACCAAGGCCCCTCCCAAAACACTCCCCTTCCCTCCCTCCAGCTCGTATTTTTGCTATGGACATTTCGGAGGTGAGCAACTTCTGCATGACTGAGGCTCTCTCACAATATAGCGACTGTAAACGGGAAGACATGGAGCGGTCTGTGTGCGCGTCCACATGTTTGCGCGATCCGCATGCAATGTTGATTGACAGCCGACAATGCGGAAACTCAAATTTTATTGGCTAAAAAAATTTGCCGCTCAGTGTGAAATGCATAGAGGTCTGCAGGAGGAAGGTGGGATTAAGAAAAATAACAAGTGTTGTGGAGAACTAGCCTTTTATCATAGTATTGAACCCCACTATCATTTTATTAATTTATAAAACTTTGATACATAAATATATTCTCCGGACTGCAGCTTTAAGGTACATCCCCTGGTGTGCCTCCATTTAACTCAAACACTGTAAATTAAAAACTTTGGCTTCCCCAAATTGTTTAACACCTTAACATTGTGAACTTAAAGTAACTAATTAGAATTGTTTAACAAAGTCTCTCATTATTTTGGAAAATGCAAATATTTTTGGTAGTCCCAGCTTACCTAAGAAAGGAAAAGGTTAGTCTGGTTTCAACTGCATTTGGGATGCTTATTCATTATTCCCAGATCTGTTAACATGTCTTCTTAAAGTACATTATATCCTGCTCAGCTGTCACAGACATGAAGAAAATCCTACATCCTTTGCACCTACAACCAAAAATATCCAACTTTGGACAAGAAGGAAACTTTGAATACACATTTTGGGCCCTACTTTTACTGCTAAACACCTGGTTGTCATCAGCATATCTTAATTTCCAACCCCAAATGTTATTGTCGAAATAAAAAGGAACAGTAGTAGCGATCTTTCCCTTGGCAATGAAGCTTATTAGACCAACTGAAGGATCAGCTTTTTACATATTTTTAAAGCACTTCATGCCTCCTGGGTTTAGGATGTTTCTATGGATAACGCCGAACTGTTACCAAAGCGTTTGACAACACGTGGACCCACAGGGCAGATTCCAAGTGACAGGTAAAATAAAGGCAGAAACGGAGAGAGAGGAGAGGGGGAAATGTTCTCTCAAGCCCATGACTCACCCTCCTATAGCCTTCAACTCAGAGACATATATTTATAGAGGAAATGTATGTTTTGAATCACTGTAGGTCTTTGCTCTTTTCTTGTCTCTTTAACTGTCTCCACTTATGGGGTGCCGTTTGTAAAGACAGCAGTAATTTGGGTTATTTAGCCTGTCATAAGATAAATTAATGGGGGTTCATTTTTCAAAGTCCTAAATGACACCATGTTAATTATTAATTTAAAAATGACGCAGTTCAAAACTAAATATTTAGTTTAGTTTCAAACTAAATACTTAGTTGGCAAGCTAAATATTTAGTTTGAGGCTAAATATTTAGCTAGCAACCTTAAACTGACAAACTAAACATTTAGCTAAATATTTAGCTAGAATGGAAATTTACTTGCCAATAAGCGTAAGTGGACTAGAAAAATAGGTTTTGTGAACCTCTATATAAACTGCTGGTGAGACTGAATGTCACCTCTTTATCATTATCATGTCCAACATTTCAGCTTAAAACAGGTTGAGCTGTTTTAAGAGCAATACAGACGTTTTCCGATGGATTTACAGCAACAGTGACCGCACCAGGCCAGAAGCAGGAGCACATAGAGAGGTTTGCGGGACCTAGCTTTTATATTGATATTTCACTTTTGCTTCTCGCCAAGTAATTTTGCCAATTAGCTAAATATTTAGCTCTGAGCTAAATATTTAGCTTGATAACTAAGTATTTAGTATATATTATATGGCTTGTTCAATAAATACTTAGTTTGGAGCTAAATATTCTGTAAATAGTTTGAAACTGTGACATTTAAAAATGAATAAATTATATGGACGCAAATATGACTTTGAAAAATGAACCCCCATTTTTTCTCTTATGACAGACTGAATAACAAATATTACTGCTGTTAATGTTTGTGTAACTTTACAAACTGCATCCCATATCCACATTGTATCTCTAAATCTCTCCTTAAGTTTTATCTTTAAGGTAAGGATGAGGTAGTCAGCCCAGCTGATCAATACGCAGCAAGTCCTTCCATGCTGCTGCCTCGCCTTTTTCCGATTGTCCCCATAGCCCACTGCTTTCCTTTTCATAATCCCTTCCCTGTTTCTTTTTGAGGGAGTCAACATTACTACCATCTGTCAACTCTCAGTGAGTTGCGGGCTTAAAAACTCGCAATTAGAGAGGATGACTTGGCTGGTGGTGCAACGGCACAGACCTTCACAGATCAATAGAGAGCAACTCATTAGGCAGGTGAAAAATAAACAGGGGGCCAGCTGCAAAAAGTGAGAAATGAACAGCAAGGAAGAAGAATGTGTTTTGTGCAAGAAAGGAGAACAACGTAACACGCTCAGGAGACAAATGATGTAACCTTGGATCTGATAAAAGATGTAAAGTTTTACTCCTGCCTGATTAATAAAAGCTGAGGAGACTTCACGGTGCTCTGGTTTGGGCTCGGTTATTAAATCTGAGAACGACTGTCTCTCTTTCATTGGATCATCAGTTGAGACTCCATCAGCTGCTTTCATTCGGATCAAGTTTGATCTCATAAATTCATCATGGCCTAAAACTAAAACTGTCTCTGCCTAAGGTACAGCCCTACTAATGAACCTGTTCCAGTCCACCAATCTAGAGCTTTGTTTAGCGCCTGAGGCCAAACCTTAACTCTAGCTTCTTAAAAGCTTTCCTATGTTCACCAATCAGCTTCTGACTTTGCTTTTGTGTCACTTGGAGCTGCAGGGAGCATGCACAGGATTCAATATATCAGTCTTTTCTGTCCAAGCAGCTATTTGATGTGTCTGGAAAGAATGATCATAAGAGGCAAAGTCAATAAATAGAATCGTGCTTTTTTATTATTTGACATTTCTTTTAAATCATCTAGCATCCTTTGGGGCTTTTAATAAACCGTTCTTCCAGAGTTAGTTATACAAATTTGGTCAAAATTATACAACAAGGTATAAATCTACACATACACATTCATTAATATATGGTTCAATGTCACTTAAAAACCTGCTTCACCGTGGACAGTGACAGATTTTCCTGCATCTTCCAGTTTGTTGGAGGCTTGAGCCTTGGTGTCCTTGAACATCCCAAACATTTTTCTTTTCATTTGAAGGGACAGTTTTGGTTAGATTATTGAAACATGAAACACAAACTAAGTCTTCCAACCTGACAAGGATCCAAAACACATCAAAACTGGGTTTAGAATGGATTTGGTTGGCCAACAGCGACTGCAACCGAACCAACAAGAACTAAAATATTCTATGTTTAAAGGCCAGGTTCGACCAGGGTTAGGGGTGCCGTATGTAAAGTTACACTGTCAAAAATTGACAGTAGTAATTTGGATTATTTATATTTCACTTTTAAATTCACTTACCAAGAAGCGGAAGTGGACTATCAAAACAAAAGCTGGGTCTGTCTGTCTGTCTGTCTGTCTGTCTGTCTGTCTGTCTGTCTGTCTGTCTGTCTGTCTGTCTGTCTGTCTGTCTATCTCTATATCTATATCTCTATCTCTCTATCTCTATCTACTCCTGCTGCATCACTATTGCTGTAAATCCACCGGTAAACATCTGTATTGCATTACAACAGTTCATTCTATGTTTTAAACTGAAATGTTGGACATGTCGGGACAAAAATAAACACTGATAAAGAGGTGACATTCGACCTCACCAGCAGTTTATATGGAGGTTTGCAAGACCCAGCTTTTATGTTGGTAATCCACTTCCTTTTACCGGCAATTAAATTCGCATTTAGCTAAATAGTTAGCTCTGAACTATATGTTTATTTCGAAGCTAAATATTTAGCTAGCCAGTTTAGGTTGCAAGAAAAACACTTGGCTTTAAACTAAATATTTAGCTTGCTAACTATTTATTTAGTTCGAAGTTAAATATGTAGTTTGAAGACTAACTATTTTTAGTTGACAAGCTAAATATTTAATTTGTAAACTAAATTTTTAGCTTTCTAACTAAATATTTAGTTTGAAACTGTGACATTTATAAATGAATAAATAACATGGATGCAAACTACCATAACCTTATCTTATTACCATATTGCTGTGAAGTTTTGACTGTGTAACTTTACAAATGGCGCCTCATGCCAGGGAACCAACCAGTTTAAATGAACTCTTTTCCAAGAGAAGTGGTTAAACATCCGTTCAGCCGTATGCCAGAAGCTTGCTGAAGGCTTCGAAATGCAAAAATAAAATCAACAAGATATTCAAACTTGTGCAGCCAGCGCTTGTTTCCAAAAAAAGGAGCTTTATGTTATAAAGTGATTACCCCCTGTAATACAAACAGTTGAATTTAACTATCAAGAGGCTAAAGTTTGAAATATATTCATGTCCATGATGAGTGTACAGTAAGTAAACATGTGAGTTAAACTGTCCATGTGCAGCACACAGATCTTGTCCTTTCCATCCCATCCTCTCCTTCAGTGGGAGACCGAGCAGCAGAGGAGTCTGGAGGAGAGGGGACGTTTGCTGCTCTGCCTCCAGTACCTCCCACCTAACGGTGACAGTGAACTGAAGGGCGAGGCCAAGGAGAGAGCTCGGGGTGGGCTCTGTGTGGGCGTCAAACGCTGCGCCCACCTGGCAGCCATGGACGTCAACGGCTTCTCTGACCCCTACGTTAAAACGTAAGTCTGACATTTAACATCCTGTTAAATCAATGAGTCTAAACAGTAAAACTGCTCACGAATTTTTGTACTCCAGGTGCTTCATTTTTGTGCTAAACTGCCTTACTGTACAAAAATGCGACAGAACATTTGGTCCTGTTTCTAGTTCAACTTTGCCAGCTCTTGATTGATGTTTCCACTTAGATCACTGTTGTGACGAGCTGTTGACTGGAAAATATCATGTCATCTGGCTCACCATTTGGCATTTGTCAGGTCTTAACACTTGCCCAACTCCCCTGTGCTCAACATGTTCACGAACTGACTACTTAATGTCTCATATCCCAGGCTGCTGCTGATAGACATGCACCGTGCTACAGGATGAATAGCAGCATTTATGTAATCTTGTGGGGATAATACTTTTTTGCCCTACGGGTACATATCCAAATGAAATTTAAGACGATATTTGAACGATACAATGAACAATCCACCTGGATGAAGATGACTGAGAGAAAATTTACTGGGCCAGCAGCTTACCTGAATGAGTCCAAATCTGTTTTAATTTGGGTCACTGGACTTCCTTCGTACTTACATTTGCACCTAAAGTTAGTGAACCCCTACAACAAAACAGGTTTGTTGGGAAAAACTTTGTGATCTATCAGCTGTTTGCAATGAACACACCAAAAAAGAACTACTTAAAATGGAGAGAAAAAGTAATAGTGCAAATGATTTCTACAAATTAAACGTAAAATCCCACTTTTGTTGGCTACTGAGGCCTTATTGCCTTGTCCACACGTAGTATCTCACAAAACGAAGATAGTTTTCTACAATTTGGCCCGTCATCCACAAGAAAACACAGATTTACCGGATAATTCACCGGAAACTAATCTTTCTAAAAACGTGAAGATTTTTGTTTTCTCCGTTTTAAGTGTTTGCGTGTCACTTACCGCAACAAAAATGCTCAAACATCACACTTAGAAACGACATTTATGCCCTCGGAGATGTGTTGGCATCATCAATTGTTGAAACGCTTTTTGCTTGTTTGTTTTTACAAGCTCAATTACTGCTATATGTAGAAGTTAGAACATAGAAAGTTACCCTGAGTGGATTGGATTTGGGGGAACTACTGCCCCCTACAGGTTTGGCATTTCTATGAATGTGTTTAACAACGCACTTATGCGGTTAGCTGTGGACGGAGTTTTTCTTTAAAACAAGGTGGTGAGGATATTCTTTTTTTTTTAAACCCGGCTACGTGTGTACATGGCCTTAGATGATTCAACCCTTCATAAACATGTTTGATACTTAGTTCGCACCCTTTTGCAGTTATGACCTTCTGCAAACGTGATTCATAGGCAAACACCAGCCTCTGGGAGCCTTTCTAAGGAACATCAGGGACAAAGGCCTGTATTTTATTTGATGGTCACCCTAATATTTTCAAGTACTGAGGTATTCTTGGGATCACTGTCCTGTTGGAAGATCAAACAAACCCAGGTTTTAACATCCTCACAGACCGGATCACATTTTCTCTCAGGATTTCTTGATCTCTGCAGTGTACGTCTTGGAGTTCAGGCATGGAACCATTCGGTGTTTTTGGTACGAGCCTTACTGTAGAAAACTGAAATCTCAGTAATCTGTTGCCAGCAAGTATTGCAGCACATCTTTTGCAGTCAGTCAAGAGTTTAAATGCCTCTTCAGGAATCAGGCGGTGTAGCAACTGTTCCTTTACATCTATAAATTATGCTTTCAATTGTATCTCTAGAAGGATTATGAACTTTGGTAATTTTCCTTGTTTATGCAAGGCAATGATCTGTTCTCTTAGCTCTGTGGACAATTCTCTTAACTTATATGTTGATGATGTTTGCATGTTTCTAACATGCAACCATTACCATCAGGTGCTCTATCTCGAGAACACCCAATGCAGCTAATGAAGCCCTTGGTTGGTTGCATCGGGGATACCTAAGATTTTAGGAGGACTTCTGTTCAGAGGAAGGATAGTTCTGAGACAGGAGTTGTGATTGAAAGTTTGATTGAAAATCACTTTAGTAATGGTTTTATTTAACTATTTTACCTACTCTTGTGTTTTTTGTCTGTTCACTTGGATGACTACTTTTAGTTGCCAAGTCTGAGATGGTGTAACCTAAATTTTTCTGTCCACTTTTTGTGGTATTTAGTCCAAACTATCTTGCCTGCCTGGGGCTTTAGGTGATAAATACAAGAAATCCAGCTAAGATTCATGCACTGACAACTCACACCTATTTCCGGACGACCTCTCCAGCCTGCTCTACTTTATCACCCCCATGAATGTGTTTGGTCTTATGAGGCCCTTGGAACCCGTTAGATCACATTATAGGGTCATTTTTGAGTGATAGAGGCTTTGAGTTATTTCCACGGAGGGTAATGGTGATAAGTTTTCATTTCATAGATGGAGGCTATTTTAGAATTTATGTTACTCATATATAAAGGTAATCACAACGTGTTCTCAAAGTGTCATGTTTGAGGTGTATTTTAACACAGAAGGAGAAGCAAGATAAGGAGAATCAGATTATAGTGATGTTGTTAGTGTCATAAGGTCCTCTGGAGTTTTATTACTCACTGATGACAGAAAAGGCGTTTGTGCGTGTCGCTGTCTGTGTGTCAGTGGCTCCACCAGGGAGGGCAGGAAGGTCCTTGAGTTGAATTATCCAACATGACAGAATGTGAACAAATGAGATGTAAAATCCCTCTGTGTTGTCACTGAGTGGTGATTGCTGTTGTTGCTTTGAGGTTGTTAGAGTCATGAGTAGAAGAGTGTAAAAAAAACAACAGCCATAACATACTGCAAAAATACATTCTTACTTTAACTTGAAAATGTTTCTCTCAAGAATGCTAAACTTTCATGTTTAAACTACAAAGAAAATAGTTTCTGCAGATTCTTAGGTCTGCATCTAGTGAAGGTTATGTAGGACTGGAACTCCAAATAACTTCACATCCAACTGGGATTAGTGGATTTATGCTTAGTGACCAGGTTAGCAATGATTAGCAATAGCATTTTAACGGAAGCTAAAGTGTTTCAAATGTAAGCTAATGCATCAGACATTAATGTTGCCAATATAACAGGAAGGAAGGAAGGAAGGAAGGAAGGAAGGAAGGAAGGAAGGAAGGAAGGAAGGAAGGAAGGAAGGAAGGAAGGAAGGACGGAAGGGAGGGAGGGAGGAAGGAAGGAAGGAAGGAAGGAAGGAAGGAAGGAAGGAAGGAAGGAAGGAAGGAAGGAAGGAAGGAAGGAAGGAAGGAAGGAAGGAAGGAAGGAAGGAAGACTTCAGTCATACTCTCTTTACTTAAAGAGTACTTTTGATCTTGACACATTCAAAGTTTTATTTTTCTATGTGGTTAGAAATAAATGCTCCTTGGATGCTAAAAAAAGAGGATGTATGGTCACCCTAAAATAGATTATTAATCCCATGCAGGAAGTTTTTATTAAAGCAGCAACAACAAGACAAATACAAAAATGTGTATATACATACATAATGCAAGAAAAGTAAATGTAGCAAATATAAAACCTATGCCACTAGAGTAGAACTTAATGTAGATCAATACAACCACAAAGGCTAGTGGTATAGGACTACAAGAGCTAATACAATAGCTAAACCTATGTGGAGCTAATGCAGCAAAAATGTTAACTAACCTTATGAAAGAGAAACTAATGTGGCTAATATAAGAGTTGGCCTAATTCAAGAGATACTAATAATTTCATATAATAGCAGGCTAGTGCCAGATCAGCTATATAATAAACAAATTATTGGAAGAGATGCTATTTAAACTACTGCAAGAGATTCTAACATAGCTAATGCATTAACTTAGTTAATGCTAGAGAATCAAATGTAAATTAGCTAAGCTAATAAAATATTAATATAACTAATATAGTAGCTAAGCTATAGCAAGAGACACAAATGCAGCAAATATATAAGCTAAGGTAATGCAAAAGGAACTAATGTTCCCTAAGATAATTGCCAAGCTAAGAGAACCTAATGTAGCTGATATATGAGTTTGTAGCAAATAAAAGATTACATTTAGCAAAAAGAAGGAGCTCTTCATTTTAAAAAAAATATTATTTTAAGATAAAAGTTCCCAAATTAGAACAAAATAGGCAAGAAGTACAACTAACCAAACAATGTTTATTCACAGTCATGGTAAAAGCTCCGTTCCATGTCTTTAATGTGTAAACAGTTTACGCTTTACTAGGTTTTATACAAACAAATATCATTATTTATTAAGCAAAAATGAAGCCAAAATGTAAATATTTTTTAAAAATAAGTCAACTATATTTGAGATTCAAATATTCAAATAATAAGATTCAAATATGTGAAAGTTAACAAGATTTCTGTATGACTGTGTTTACATGTATCCCAGTGTTTTTCTTTTGGCTACTTGTACCGTAAATCCTAAAAACTGAATTATCATGTAAACACTTTATTCCAGTTTCTAAATATTCTCTTCTGACAAATATATAAAAAAGTGAAAACGAATGGAAATAAAAATAGACACTGTTCGCATAAGTGCTCAGAAACCTGCAAACCTCAAAAATCTCGTATTTTAAGTGTGCAATATTCTACGGTATAATCATGCTAGATAATTTAGACATCTCCCTTCATTGATTCCCCGAGGTATGAATGTAATCTCTGTGATATGTTATAGTGAACAGGACCTGAATGTCTCCTTGCTTGCCTTACTCTTTCTTTTCTGTTTTCTTCTTTCTCATCAAGTTTTCTCACCATCTTCTCAGCATCACCCAAACCCACTCATCCTTCTCTTGTCCATCTCATACACTGTACATCCCATCATGCACCTGTTTTCGCTTTAGATGCGTGCTCATATCTTTGCCTTAGGCGGGAGCTTCTTCCCAGATGCTTTGTTGTGTCTGAGAGCGTGTGGGAACATACGCATTCTGAGCTGTGGGTTGTGGGTGGGAAGCAAATGTGAATAGTGATTTTGGCATGCTCCTTCCAGCTGGCTCAAAAAGATTCTGCGAATTTAATGACAGCCTGCAAAGAGGTACTAAGCGTTTGGGAGTCTGTGCTGTTTTGTTGATCCATCCTCACATTGGCTCAGTAAATATAGGGGGGTGTTTTTTTGAAAATCGGTTTGGTCTTGTGTTCATTGTTAGATGAAGTGGTCTCTATAGCCTATACATAATAAGAAAGGTAAGGCCAAAAATGCACATATGGGGTGCAATTTGTAAAGGTACACAGTTAAAAATTAATTCATTAGAGAAAAGAAATGGAAGTTAATTTTTAAGTCATATTTTCTTCATGTTAAGCATTTGTTTATAAATGTCACACTTTATGACAAACATTTAATTAGCAAGCTAAATATTTAGTTGGTAAAGTAACTAAATATTTAGTTTGGAGCTGAATATTTAGTTTAAAAACTAAATATTTAGTTTGGAGCTGAATATTTAGTTTAAAAACTAGATATTTAGTTTGGAGCTAAATGTTTAGTTTACATACTAAATATTTGGTTTTTAGCTAAATATGTAGCTCCAAACTAAATGTTTAGTGAGTAAGTTAAATATTTAGCTCCAAACTAAATACTTAGTTAGCAAGCTAAATATTTAGTTTGTAAACTAAATATTTAGTTTTCAAACTAAATATTTACTTTGTAAACTAAATATTTAGTTTGAAAACTAAATATTTAACTTGCTAATAACTAAGTGTTTATTTTTAAGTTAAATATTTAGTTTCTAAATATATTTAGTTTCTAAACTAAATATTTGGCTTGCTAACTAAATATTTAGTTTGGAGCTAATTATTTTTCTAAAAACTAATTTTTTGAAGGGGGCAACCGTGGCTCAGGTGGTAGGAGTTCCTCCTAGGTTAGGGTGACCAGGCGTGCCGATTTACGGTCCCGATTTTGAGCCATTTGTCCTGTGTCCCCAAGGATGTTTACAAACCCATTGTGTTGTCCGGATTTCCCCCAGCCTTTGTCCCGAATGTACTGAATTTTTGACCAATGTAATGGCTTATAGCGCACAGAACAAATTGTCTTTGCACGTCAATCACAAAGTTATCATAGTGATGGTAATAAACCAATGAAAAAGCACTTTCTTAGAAAACGTGCAGAGCCATGTTTAAACTAGCAAGCGTAAGCTGTGGCACCTAAGTCACTAATGTGCTGTTATTCTGTTTTGCTTCTAAACAAGTTGAGGACCACTAAATTATTTTTTCTTTTTCACAAAAGCGCTACTTTTAATATTGCCCAAACAAATGTGTTTCAAAAATACATTATTGTTCCGATAAAAATGTTGCACTAAAAAGATTAAAAAAGAATTTCCTTATTTTGAATATAGATGTTCAAATATTACTACCTTTGCACTTTCTACAATAATAAAGCTGTTGTAAGTCACCAGCGAGAGGAAATGTCAACCTTTAATTTTTGGTCAAATTTAGGTGTGCCAGCTTTTAGTTTTGAAAATCTGGTCACTCTATCCTAGGGCAGCTTTGGCTACGATGTAGCTCACCACCAGCGTGCGAATGTGTGCGTGAATGACTGAATGTAGTGTAAACCGCTTTGTGGTCCTCTGACTGAATAAGTGCTATACAAATGCAGGCAATTTACCATTTAAATATTCAGCTCCAAACTAAATATTTAGTTAGCAAGTCACCTAGTTTACAAACTAAATATTTAGTTTACAAACTTAATATATAAATAAATATATAAAAATAAGGATCAGACATTACAGTGTCACATTTGTCTGTTTCAGGTACCTGAAGCCAGATGTTCACAAGAAATCCAAGCACAAAACAGCAGTCATAAAAAAGACCCTCAACCCAGAGTTTAACGAGGTAACGTCCCTGTTTATGTGCATAACTGGGAGCATGTGAGGTGCTGTTTTTGCAAAGGCTGAGCTCATTTAGATTTGTATATATTTTACCTTGAATTCAGACTTTGCTTTTGATCATCTTCCATCTGATTAGAGAATATTTAGTGACCTTCTGACCTATTTTTTTCCTCCAGGAGTTCTTCTATGAAATCTCCTTCACAGAGTTAGCCTCTAAGACACTAGAGGTCACAGTGTGGGACTATGACCTGGGAAAGTCCAACGACTTCATAGGTGAGTTAACTACAAAAACACTGACGGCTGATAATACCTTTTAAGGTATTTTTTCTCAGATTAGGTGCCCTGATTCTTTCTAATAGTCTCATGTACCACAGCAGAAGTTGCCCAAGATATTTTAAGATGTTCTGAAGTAGCTGCTAACATAAGTGCAGGCGAGCACTGTGTATAATTTGCTAGGTTTAGTCACCAAAAGGGTGTCGGTTTGTTTAAACTTACCACAGGCTACTTGGACTCTGAGTAGGCGTAAGTGATATTTATTTGGGTTGTTTGTTAAACATATTTTCTAAGGCTGAAATTGGAGCCAAATCTGATCTCTTCTTATTTTTCATCTTTCAGTGACTGAAAGATATTCCTAAATCAAATCTCATTACAGTGGCAAATGCACAAAGGCAAATATTTTCAAGAAAATGTTTTCAAAATCCTTGGAAATAAAAAAATTAATTGGATTTTACCACAGCAGAGAAGGTAGAGTTTTATCAAACAGAATAGCACTTCTTTAATACTGGATAAACAGGGTTTTTTATGTATTCTACAGGTGTTGAATGATGCTCGTGCTCTGCTTCTCAATTTGCACACGTATCTCATTGCAACTGAAATATATTCATGTGATGTAATGTAAGTAATAGTGAATGCACATGGGCATCTGCAAATGGCCACTAGGGAGCCGTTCACGGTGTGCAATCTGTCAGCGAAGGTGACAAGAGTAATCTGACATATTAATATTTAATTTGTAATTTCCCCTTTTACCATTTAAGCTCTGCAGGTTGAACTATCTCAACTTTCTGAGTTTTTCGACTTTAGATCTGGAGTCTGCCTCATTGGGTTGTGACTTATTCATACCAACCACCTGACTGTTTCAGGCATGAATTGTTATACCCTAACTCGAGATGAACAAATATATTAATTAACTTGATTACTCTTAAAAGGTAAGTTAGTACAATAAAAGAACTCAAAATCAAAGCTCCCAAACAGAACGAGGTTCTGAGGACCAAAACATTTTGATTTTTTCCACTTGCTTTTATCCTTGAGCTCAGCATCTAAACCTAATTGAGCATCTAAACCTAATTGAGCATCTTCACCATCATAAACTGCAACAACTCTTTAAAGAATTAATTGTATGAGCTACAACAACACTTAATTTCCCTCTGGAATCAATAAAGTATTTTTGAATTGAATTGAATTTATGGCTGCTTTCCCTGTCATCATCCCCATTTGACCTCAATATCACGTTAATTTCATGTACAGCACCCTCAGCCTTATAAAAAGTCTTCACACAAACATGTATGTTACAGTCAAATGACAAAAAAGTATATATTTGTTTTACTGCAGAAACATCTACTGCTTTTAAATTATCTTCAAGCAATAATGGTCAAAATTTCAGATATCAATTAAATTAAATTTTTTTAAAACTTTATCCCAAAGGGAAATTAAAGTAGTGATTCATATCGTCCAAGTATCCTCAAAGAGTGATTGTGGGTGGCAGGAAGCAGTCAGTCTTGCAATGAATCTTAGGAGGCCTCTGACTGAAGACTGTTGCTATATGACTTCTGGCTGTCATGACAGCTCAAAATCTGAACAGGAGAGACAATATTCCACAGTAACATGTCCCAGACGACACCATCAGTTGTTGGCAAGCGCTGATAATCCACCTCATTTGCTTTTGCCGCTCCTCTGTAAATCTCTGTCTGTCCGTACGGTTAGAAAGTCTTGCCGCCATTCTAGAACTACAGCCATGTATGCATGATGTAGACTTTATTATCAAAATTTTAACAGTTGTATAAGCCCTTAGTTATAATTGATGATCCTAATATTATTACATGCAATAGTGTAACATTATTGAAGTTAAGGAAAGATAATCCCGAGGTGTTATGCATCCATCCATCCATCCATCCATCCATCCATCCATCCATCAGCTGGATATTTCTTTGCTTTTAAACATGAATTAGATTTTAAACAACACATGCACCACTTATCCCTCTTCTCTGTTTTGAAAACCCTCCTTCTTCTGCTTCTCTGCTCTGGCTAGGGGGGGTATCCTTCGGGTGCCACTCGCAGGGAGACACTCTGCAGCACTGGATCGACTGTCTGAAAAACAAGGGCAAGAAGGTGGAGCGCTGGCACACCCTGACCAACGAGCTGCCCGGCTCCACCCTGCAGGAGTGAACTGGGCCTTCTCCTCTTGGACTGGGGGACGTTTCATCGCATGCTCCAAAGACTTTCTGCATGACTGTGATGGATTCATATCCTGCTTACTGTGTGTTAGAACTGAAAGCAGCACCACTCTAATATTTGATCCAGACGGACGTAATTTTAAATATTCGCAGGCGTTCGTGTCTCTTAGGAGAATTTAGCAGCACCAACCTGTTCTGATCTGATTCAACAAGAAACACTGGAAATCCTGCATGAGTGTATGATCAGGGAGAGCGTTTAATTCATTCTGCAGTTTGACTTCCATGTAGAGTCCCTCATGTCAGCTTTGCTTGCTTTTATTAAATCCTGTCAGTTATTTTCATTAAATCCTGACATTAATGTTCTACATTCCTCTCCCTTGCAATAACATTTTTTTCTTCCCTGATGCTTCCAGAGATTTCCAAGTGGTCTTAATCCTGTGTCTGACATTCGCCCATCTATTGATCTGCCTGTCACTGGCATGCCTGCAGATGGCACAGTCTGATTGGATAATTGGCTCTTTTAATGTCGATGGTCGGTGTGAGACGTTTGCATGCCTGAAGTCGATAGAGCCGGCACCCTACATGGTGTTTTAAGTGAAAGGAGTTTTATTCTAACTCACATTTTGACGTCCGTAACAGTTGTTTGATATCTCACATCTGATTATATATATATATATATAAAATAAAGCGGAGGACGGTGGTTTTATCTGTAGTGAATGAGCCTAATACTACTACTAATAATATTACCGGTGGTGTTTATATGTAAATATTCTTGGTGTTTCAACTGTTTTGAATATTTGTCTTTTTGGAAAGTGAGCATGATTGTCGTTTTTTCTTTATAAACCATTTATGTATATATAACTGGTTGCAAAGAGGCCTCTGTGAACCTCGGATGTTTATGCACAGCCCAGTGGCAACCCAATAAAGCTAAATACTGCCACCTAGTCTCCTGGACCTGATACTGCAGCCTCTTCTCTAACTGTAAGGTGAGCAGAACTACTGTATGTTAACTGTATATAGGCAGAAATTAAAAGAATAAATAGAATTGTATTGAGGAGCAACATGCATAAGAATCTCTGTATTCATTGGCAGCTCTGGTAAGGATGTCTAAAAGGGGTAAAATAAAAAAAAATGCATAATCTCACGTTGAAAAATTTAGAAAATGCAATGTTTAATTTGAGTCAATTAATTCAATGTGTAACAATAAATAGATAAAGAAATAAATCTTTAAAGCAAGAAACCACATAGGCCACAATTCCCACAAAATAAATGTAACTGAAGCCTTTTTTTTAATTTATGAATGATTTTTTAAAAAGTTGAATAAACAACAAGAGACTTCTGGGGGTGCAATTGTGACGTGACACAGAGTTTAATTTCTCTTAGTCACTCTTGTAAATGGGAAAGACAAGAAAACAGGTGACTCAAGTATGACACATGCATTTTTATCTTCATAAGAACAAAAAAGATACCTGCCTGAACTGGTCCAGATTTAGTCAGCGAAATGATTGAAATAAATCAAAATCAGCAGGTTTCTTTTTCGGTTTTAGACCATGCAGCTGCAATAAAAAACGCAAGAGTCCAAAGATACAAGAATTTCCATGCATCCTAAATAGGGTTGTTGTTGGATCTTTATTTGTCTCGGAGCTTAAAAGTTCTGTCATATTTCTAGAATGGCAACAATCATGGTGGCAGCATGTTGGAGCAGGTCTGTTATTTTAGCTCTTATTTGTTCTTTTTCTTGACTTTTGTTGATCGTTTTTTTGGGTTGAGGTGTTACAACTATTCCCTCCGGCTCTGGATGCTGTGAAGCTGGAAGAATTTTTGCTCTTTTTTACTTTTGGACAGTTGTTATAATGCATAACCGTGGCAACAATGTATTGTTTTTACAACTGGGAGCAGCTGATTAAATCTTAAAACCTCAAATAATCCTAGAACTATTAACCCAAATCCCAGAGGAGTTGAAAAGGAGGCTTCATGGATGCAAGACCAAAGAGGAGAAAGAGAAGGAGGAAGTTCAAACCATGTTTGTCTATGGAGTGACTTACATTTGAAACCAGATATTTTCAAACACTTAAAAAAAAAGAACATGTGTTTACTGTTAAACGTCAAATTCGAGTAAACTTTTTTTAGATCAATAAATGTTAACAATTTTTTGTGTGTTTGTGTAGCTTCACAATAAAGACAGAGAGAGAATTGTTATGTATTTTTTATCACTTTCTTAAAAGTCAGAAGTATGCATACAGAGGTTATTGTGTCTTTAAACAAAAAGAAAACTCCAGATGATTTATTTCTGAGCTTTAGAAGTTTCTAGGTTATTGGTGGCACACCTGTGGATGCATATAAAGGCACATCCGAAACACAAAGAATCACAGGAAAATCAAAAGACATCAAACAAGACATCAGGAAAGGAATCGTGGACCTCCACCAGTTTGGTTTATCCTTAGGTGCATTTTTCAGATGCCTGAAGGTCCCATGTTCATCCGTTCAGACAATAATACACAAGTATAAAAACCATGGTAATGTCCAACCATGCCGCTTGGGAAGGAGACGGATTCTGAGTCCCAGGGAGGAACATTTTGTGGTGCCAATCAACCCCAGGACAACAGCAGAAGACCTGGTGGAGATGTCTGAAACTGGTCAGTGTCTCTATCCAGAGCAAAACCAGTCCTTTATCACCTTTACCACCATGAGCTGAAAGGTCTGACAAAACAAAAATGGAACTATTTGGCCATAATGATAAACGGTATATTTGGAGGAAAATGGGGGATGATTTAAAGCCTCAGAACACCGTCCCAACTGTGAAGTACAGGGGTGGCAGCATCATGCTGTGGGGCTGTTTTGCTACAGAAGGTACTGGTACACTTCACAAAATAGATGGCATCACGAGAAAAGAAAATGTGAAAATATTGAAGCAACATCTGTAGACATCAGCTGGGGGGGGTATCCTTCGGGTGCCACTCGCAGGGAGACACTTGGTCTTCAAAACGGACAATGACCCCAAGCATACCTCCAAATTTTCTACAAAGCAGCTTAAGAAAAAAAAAGTCAAGTAGTTTAAGGACAACAAAGTCAAGGTATTGGAGTGGCAATCCCAAAACCCTGATGTCAGTCTCATGACAGACAGAGACAGTGACAGTGTTGAAAAGGCCAGTGCGAGCAAGAAGGCCTAAAAACCTGACCCAGTTCCACCAGTTCTGTCAAGAGGAGTGGGTCAGGATTCCAGCAAACCATTGTAGAAGGAAACCTGAAGCGTTTGGCTGAAGTGAAAGTTTCACTGTCAGTTCTACCAAATACTAAGGAAGTTCCTGTATACTTCTGATTTTGATTAAAGTAATAATAAAAAAACACACAACAATTCTCTCTATCTTTACTCTGTTTACCAAATCCCAAAAAAATGTTAATATGTATTGATGTATAACAAAAAATGTTGCTCTGATTTTATGTTTGACAGTAAAGAAAAAAAATATTTTGGTGTATTTTTCAAAGTGTATGTAAATATATTGTCTCAACTGTATCATCCTCCCACATTCAATCGCACCTTTCCACAGATTCAATCTCTCCTTACCTGTGAAAACCCTGCTGTTGGCCTCTGGTCTCATTTCTCCTCCCCGACTCTGATCTTTCTATTGTGACATTAAAGACTCAAAATAAAATGTTGATGTTCAGACCCTCACTGACCCTGCTCTTTCTATTGTGGCAATAAAGACATCTTTGTGGAAAGCAACTGTGAGCACAAGTTAGCGTGAACTCACCAGCAAGGGCTAACATGAGTAATATATTGTTATTGCCATGCATTAACTAGCCATCATTTAGCTAACATTACCTGCATGCAACAACATAAGTGAACTTACAGCTTGTTTGGGGGGGGGGGAACAAGCTTTTTTTGCCTTTTGCTGGCCCTGGCTGATTTGCTGAACATGCTGCTATGCTCTGCTCAGCAGCAGCACCTGTACTGGACGTAGTACTAGAGAATTCCACTAAAGGGCAGGGTATAAACAAAACAAACATGGCGAAAATGGAGGAGATTTGTTGCTGTGCTGTATGTGGGTAATTTTGGACTTGGTCAAGTAGCTTTTCTTTGAAACTTTTCAACATTTTCCTGCTACTGTTGCTTGATTTCCTTCTACTTTTGCTTTGACCCCGTGTACCTACAGCCGGTCAAATAGCGCTCTAGACTCCCCCTACTGGTTACTTGCATATTGCAGCTTGCAAACGCATGCCGTTCATTTCACAGAATGCGCACAAACAACGCTTTAAACAATTCAATTTAGATTATTTATATAGCGCTGATTCACAACAGATGTCATCTCAAGGCCTCAACACGAGGCAGCCATGATAAGCACGCGTACGCGTGATTAAAAGCAAGCATTCTCAGCTTTAGCGTGTGTACGTTTGAAGTGCGTTCAAAGACGGCTCTTAAAAAATACGTTACAGGATATTATCGACAATTATGCTCTCAAGAATAATTTCTTCCAGGTATATAGGCCTAAACTGAGAAGAAGTTGAAAGAAATAATTTAGCGCAATATATAAAAACATGCATGAAGAGAATGACAGGCAGCGATGGAACGACTTCCAAGTTCTTTTGCTATTAGAAGTTGCATAAAGAACTAGTGATCTAAGAAAATATCGATACACTGATATATTGTGATATTTTATGTCCCGATTGTATCGATATATAAAAGCAATATATCGATGTTTAATCTAATTTTTTTTAGGATTTGAATGGAACCATTAATGACGACAGTCATTTTTGTGGTAAAATTAAAAGTATGACTTGTAGTTGGTGGCTGTTTTCACCTTCTTTGTTCCAGTGGATCAACTAGACCTAGTAATAAAACTGGATGTGTTAAAGTATGAAACACGTTGGAGTGTTTAGAATGATGTGACAGTTTTTCTACCATTAAATTCAGTTTTAAAAATCACTATATATTGTCTTACTCACAGTATCACAATATATCATATTGTCTCCCCTGTAATGCAATACATATCATATCGCCAAATATTTACCAATACACATCCAAATAAAGAACGGTAGGTAGTACTTTTTTCAATGCTATACAAAGCTGACTTCAAATAACTTGAATGTTCCCTGGCCTTTGTTTGGCTTTAACATGTATGCTATTTTTGTTCATTTTAAATTCGGGTTTAACAGGCAGCTAATTAGCTCAGGATTGTCGGAGGATGGTAAATGGAGGTCTATTTCAGAAAACGAATTCTTTATTTGAACTTAAGAGACATTTTCAAATTCCATCAGAGGATGGATTATGTTTGGAGACATCTGTGTGGCGAAAGTATATTGAGAATAAATAGATAGCTTCCTGCAGTCAATGCATTAAGCATTAAGTGTTGTTGTTTTTTGTTGTTTTTTTGCACAGTTGCAGAACCTATACACAGTCTTATTCTTGTCCATCACACATGTCATTCATTTATGTCAATACATCACATAAAATAATCAGAGTGATCTTATATTATTGGCTGTTGTTTATTTGCTGATGCCATTTCCTAACCTGGTGCTGAACATTGCTTATTAGAACTGTTTGCAGAGTTTTGAGGAAAGTGTTCCCCTTAGCGTTATTGCCAACTGCGATTTGGATGTTTTGACTTCCAGGTTTTTTTCGACACCCTTTTTATGTACATACACATATTATACATCATTGGAAAGCTAAGATTCTTACAATCATAACTGTAGAAACAGTAAACGTGTTTGTCAAACCACTCAGAAAGCAACATGAGAAACTCCCCATTTGAAGCCTCATATCAGTGACAGAACAGAGCCATCTCGAACGAAAACGATCCTCCAATAAAATAGTTAGTCCACAGCAACTCTGACGTCCACAATCAAACATTATCTGCCGCTGAAAACCCTCAATTTCCTTCCTTAAGTGTCGTAGCCCCCAATAGCAGGTTCATTATTAGCCTATAAATAACACAGAACCCTCCTTACCCTTCTGATTTTATGGTGGTTTGCAAACAACTTGAGGTGCACTACCGCCACCTTCTGGACTGGAGTGAGGACCAGGATATGTTTAATGCCTATATTCTTGAGAAAATACCTTTGACTATTAAAAATCTTAATATCATCTTGAAAATCACATCATTTGTACTCTTTTGTAAAATGGATTTAATCCTTAACTCTGAATTTGTGAAGTTATAGTTTAAAGGAATACCATTCTTCTTAGCTAAGTTTGATGAAAGTGTACAACGTAGAGGTGTGAGTTCAGAACTACTTTTTGCAAAATCTCTAAGTTCAGTTGTCCCTGTTTATTTAGTTGTTGAGATGACTCGCAAAGACTTGCAAAACAATGTATTGATCCCACTGCTGGTTTGAGGTGTTGCCTTATGAAACATACACAGAGGGGTATGGGGTTTTAAATGCAAATGTAGCAACTGGATGCTAACGGAGCGCTGAACAGCAGAGCATTGGAATCAGCCTGGTCACATAAAAGCAGTACACTTCACATTTTAGTGACACTTTGGCATTTTTTCCACATTTTAGGTCAGTGCCTAAGAAGAGCCTGACTGATTTTTATTTAAATAAACACATCTGTTGAATACGATGACACTGTGCTTCATCATTAACTAAATCTATATCAAATCTGAATTTAAATAAAGTTTTACTTTCAGGCCCGTCTCATATTAGCTCAGTTTGTTCTGTCTGACAGGGCAGGCCAGAGATCAGTGTCTGTGCATCATAATGTTTATGTAAAAACACTGCTAGTCACAAGCGTCTGGCCGTGAGAGTCACCATGAGCTGACTGACCGAATCAGGAGCGGAGTCAGGGATGCTGAGACAGAGGCTCAGTCTAAATTATAAAGCAGGGAGCAGAGTCGGGAGGAGATGCGAGGCTCTCTGCAGCAGCACAGTTTGTGATTATTGTGCGTTTTCCCGTGCCTCCAGAGAGGGAAAGATGCTCCATGCGAAATAAGAGAAGGCTGCTGATGTTTCATCTCAGCTACCGTTTATTCCTGGCCGACCACATCACAGAGGATCTGTCCTCTGCAGCTGCTGTCACTCGGAAATACAATCATAGTACTAAACAGTTGCTTCAAAATATGTCATTAATCATGTTAAAATGCCTAACTAAATAAATGCAACACTCAGCTAGAAAAAAATATGAAGCTGACTTTACCAAATAATTGTGGGTGTCTAAAGTGCAGTCGAAGGGCCAGTTGCAGCCCCTCGACTGCACTTTAAATCAGGCTCTCAAGCAAATGGATCTGATGCAAATTGACAGTTTTGTAATTTTATATTGGGAGATTTTTTTCTCATTTTCTAGAAAGAAAATTTCTAGGCCAACAAAATAGAAAACATTTGACCCAAAAAGACAGGAAACTGTGCACCTTGGACCCTTTTTAAACCAAAAATGATTTGTTGATTTCTACTCTAATACTATAAAATAAATAAAAGTATTAATACAATTTAAAAAATACTGCAGAGGAGGGTAAAGAATTATTCACAAATTTTTTTTATTTATTTAAATTTGATGTGGCCTCCGTGAATCTGTTTTCTTCCAGTATGTGTGAGATCTTCATCAGGTACATGAACGAGCCTCATGCATGACATCAGTCTCTTTCAGTTACAGTAAATAGATGCCACCCACGGACTAAATTAGGTCAGCTCCTTATCAGCATATTTATGTCATCCTCAGTATCTGTGCTGTACATATGGGGCGACTGTGAAGCTCAGCCAAACACCTGATAAACACACAGCTTGTGCTGCCCCCTGTTGCACGCTTTTAGATTAGACACTAAACACATGTGGCTCTTGTCAAGTGACAAAAACTAAATTTAGTTTTTAATTAATTTCTTAGAAAATTATATAGGAGCAAAACTAATTTACAAAGTTATTCCCTTTTGATGTTTTGCAATGATTCCTAATTGTATCTGCAGGGAAATTGCAAATTACGCTTGAGCGTATGAAAGTAAAAGAGATCTTAAAAATGCCATCCCATTTTAATTAGCACAGCATGAAAAGTAATAATGATGTATGAGTTGAAATAAGCAGGTTTAGTTTCGGGTTTTTGTGTTAAAGGTACTGTATAACCTTAATATTGCTTCATTAAAAATCTTTGCAATGGTTGCAACCTCTCGGCACAGCAGAGAAGGTCAAAAGAAATTGAGGGCCCTTTGGACCCCTTTATATAATACTGAAATATGCCTTTATGCATTTTGAGGCTTTTTTGCAAAAAACAGTGAACTGTTTATTCAGAAAACTAATAATAACAAAGTTTATATCAGTTAATCAGTTACCGGTTTCTTCCTTGGTAAGTTCTGTAACCTAGTCTCTAAATGCAGGGAAAGCGCCTAATAGGTTCCCAGAAAATTACCTGGAAAATGTAATAAAAGTTCAAGAACCTGATAAGTTCATTTAGCACATCATGTACTCTTTATAGACTTTTGTTATGCAATCACCTCAAACTGCTGTCCTATGCAGTCGATACCTGTTGTATATTCTACACATTCCGAGGAATCTATTGGAAGCATCATTGTCGCCATCTAGATGTCAGATTATGAACAACATCTGGTAGTGTTTTTAAAGTATTAAGCTATATTTGAAATACTGTAGGCCAGTTTTCAGCACTGTACCCTTGCAGCAAGAAGGTTTTGGCTTTAAATCCCTGCCTCGGGACCTTCTGCATCGAGTTTGGACGTTCTCCATGTGTATGCATGAGTTCTCTTCGGATACTCTGGGTTCCTCCTACAGTCTGAAAACATGTATGTTAGGTTAATTGGTTAATCTAAATGCATTTAAGAGTGTGTTCGTGCATGCATGGTTTTTTGTCCTGCATGTCTCAGTGTTGCCCGGAAGATTCAGGCAATAAAGGCGTTGATGGTTAGTGACAGCAAAGAGCAATAAGAAACCTTTTAGCCCCTTTTGCAGAAAAACTTCAGCTACAGATTGCATCATTTATGGACTCTCTATAAGACTTTAAAACACGCCATTACACATTTTAATGCTTTCTTGCAGTAAACAGTTAAATGTCTCTTCAGAAGACTAATGTTAAAGGAGTTTATATCAGTATAGGACGGAAAAAACATAGAAAATGAAATTGATAATAACTACACAATGCAGCCATAAGATGACCAAAAAGGAGATTTATGAATGTGGTGAAAGAGGACATGAAGTTAGTCTGTGTGAGGGCAGAGGATGCAGAGGATATGACTAAATGGAGACAGTTTATTCGCTGTCTATAACCCTGACTGTGAGGTGAAAGACTATTTTTCTTGAACCAGAATACCTACACCAGCTTCTATACCTGCAAGATATTTATCTCCGTATCAGTTCACAATCAAAATTCAGGTTTGCTTCTCCCTGCAAAGGAAGAAACCAGCACAAACAACAGTCAGTTTTTTTCCTCTGCAGACTGACAACTGAGCAATCGTGATGCATCCAAACGATGCCAAGCTGAATCAAGGCTCTGTGTTTATTTGTGACCCAGCTGGATAATCGCTGACCCACTTTCTGCATCTGGATGTAACTATGTTTGGTGTACTGATCTCCCTCTAAGTCATCCTGTACTATAAACAAACGATGAAATTAGATGACCATGAAGAAAAATGGCTTTAAGTGTCAAAATGTTAAAACTGGTGGGAGGAATTGCTGTTGTCAGATGTTGGCAGAGCTGTTTTATTTCTGTCATCCTTGTTGAGGTTTTTTCGCTCTTAGCAGTTTTTTTCTTAATGTGTGTCAAATTCAACAACATATTCACTCTGTGTTTATTTCTTCACCAGTATAAATGCAAAACTCCACATCAGCACTTCTTATCTCCAGCGGTCACTGGGGCGAGGGACGGGACACACTCTGGACAAGTTGCCAGTCCATCACAGGGCAACACAGACAAATGTGCAATTTAGTAAGACCCTATTTTTGGCATGTGTGAGGAAGCCGGAGTATCTGGAGAGAACCCACGCATGACAGAGAGAATATGCAAACTCCAGACAGAAAGACTCCAAACCGGGGGTTTAGTTTTATGTAGTTCATAAATGTTCTTTTTTTGTTTGTTTGTTTTAAGCCACTTTTTCAGCATCGGACTGTCATATTTTATCATTTCATTTTTTTGTTTTTATTTTGTCAGCCTTGGAATCGAAAGAAAAATCACCCATCAGTCATCAATGACCACCATTAATGTTTTTAGACTGTGGGAGGAAGAGAAAACAATCAAACTCAATACAGAATACTCCGTAGCTAGGAGTTGAACCCAGGACCTTCTTGCTGCAAGAAAGGAGGAAACTGCTCCACTGTGCAGCCTTGTGAAGCTCTAGTAAATATCCGGGGGAAAAATCAATTCTATCTCCAAACATTATATGGTCATTAATAGACTTGTTAAAATGATGAGAGAAATGTTTCAGTTCTCATTTGCAGTGGCTTCATTAAGGGTTTTGAACAATAATGAGGGCAAGTTTCCCCTTTGATTTTTTGCTGAAGTCATCCGGAGAGTCAAGTTCCCATTATGGGCCATCAGCGTGATTCCCCGGCTCTGATCCGCTCACTTCCTGCTGTATCTGCTCCACTGAATACCAACAGCAGGCGCAAGCATCCCAGCAGCTTAAACACTGTCACAGTACAGAGACACAGACCCACTAATACTTCCACCACCCACTTTCTTTAGTCTGGTTTGGATAATTGCAAAAGGCAATCTGCTCTTAGCTTGCTAAGATCTCTGGAAATCTCTCACTTTCACCCCCCAAACTATTTTTCTTTTTGCATTGCATCAGTTGTGTTGATGTAAAATTAATCTAATTTAGGCAGGTTGAATATTTTTTGTATGAATCTTTTCATGTTTTATCCTTTTCAAACTTATATGTCCATTTGGCATTTTCTGCCTTTGCCATTCAAAATGCATTTTATTGAATTTACTGCCATTATAATTAGATTCTTATTTGTGGGTTTTTTCATTTCCTGGTGTTAAAATCACTTCATGTTTTATCGTTTTCCTCTATGTGATGGTATATTATTATATATTGGGGTTTGGTGGCCTTACAGCCCTGGCCTGTGGTCTTCCTGCACTCACTCAGCAGAGCGTTTAATGCGCTCATCTTGGTCATGAAAGTCATAATAACTTGAGGCTTTTAATATTCAACAAGAATTGGATGTACAACTTTAAATTTGTTCTTAATTTGCACATGTAGAATGCAAAAAATATAAAAATAAAAATTTAAAAGTAATTAAAAAAAGGTAAAGTAAGGATTACAATTAAGGGAATAAAAGTTTGGGCAAATATATAATATGCATGCTAAGGATTCAATATATTTGCATTTCAAAAAGATGGAATAAATAATGCTCATACATAATATTCCTGTGGCAATCTTTAAAAGAGCATCTTTTTTGTGGCTAAGGTGCCGCTAAGGTGGAGCATGAAATGAAGGAACCCCCAAGGGTTAAAGCGAAAATCTCCTCCGTCTGCCCCGTTGCTGCTCTTTTTCTTGTCAAAACAGCACTGAAAACACGTCACATGCATTGTGTCTTTATTATGAATCTGTTGCAGAATTATAATATTCCAGGTGCCAGCTTTTCTTTGTAGGTTACCATCATCATACATGAATAAAAAAATCCATAACATGCTAATAGCTACAAAGATTACAGAAGCCTGCTGGGAATACAATGACTTCCCGGAGGCTGGCTACTTACTGCCAACTAATTTTAACTAGAGAAATATCACACTATTTAGATTTATATCTACAGAATACATACAGTTGATTACAGTTAAACTTATATTATAAGGAAGGCCGTAATAATAGCACAGAAAATCCAAAACACAAAGAAAATGTACCCTGTCTTAATAAAACCCAGTTGTTGGAATCACAGTGAGGAATCACAGGTAGATAAAAGGTTTGAGGTTAATTAAAGACACAGGACATACTAATATAACAAAGAAGGTTCTACTGCTAAACTTCTCACCCACGGAAACATTTCCCAACAAACTTTTTACAAATTAGCGTTTAAAAGGGGGGATCTATACATGTAAAAGTAACACATCCAGGATAATAAAAAAAGAAAATCAGCTATTAGGGGTTTTATTAAAAGTCGAGACTGCTACAATAGGTCTGGTTTTAAAGCACCTGTGGATAGAAACAGAGGATACAGCTGCATCCCTGGCGACAATGACAAGCAATCCGATTTGGTAATCAAATCGTTGATGCCCACGCAACACAAACACACAGTTCAGCTTTCATCGGGAGGCTGTGCAGGCTTTAAGGGCATCAAAATTCTGTCTGAAAAGGACCTTTTACAAACTTTATAAAAAAAGGTGGGTTATAGATGATGCAGTTTAACCGGACTTGATTTTGCTACAGTAGCATTTCTATGTTAGATCCAAGCTCACAGTGGTCAGTGGTGTAGAGCAGGTATACAGTGAAGTACCACAAGAGTAAGAACATATGTTCCTGTCAATAGTCCCGTGTGTTTTTATTATATATATATATATATATATATATATATATATATATATATATATATACACATTTCTTTTGTTATCTTTATTTGGCACATTTTCCTTGCAGTGACAACTGTGCCGTCTGCGTGGGGATTTCCATAATCATTCGCGATTCATCTCGCCCGTAACTAGTCCCAGCTAAACCCCCTCCCCTTCTTTTCCCTCTTTCATCCTCTTTTACTACCCGTATGCTCAGGCTTGAACACAAGACATGGAGCGTTTTGAAGCAGTGAAAGTCACAGAGGACAGTCTGAAGCAAAGAGGACGCAGTGTGGTTCAAAGTGTTTCTTCCTCTGAGGAGGAAAAGGGTGAAAGTCCTCCAGTTTGAATCCACTGCAGTGTAAATCCTGCAGCCTTCTCCGTGCGTCTGAGGGGATTTAACAGGCAAGCTGGTGTCGATGCAGTGGAGGGTGGACATTGCAGGTATTTATGCTGTAGAGCCAGTAAACACTTCCACCAGCCTCCCTGTTTTATTAGTCGCAGGTAGAGACAGGCTTAAAAAGGGAGACGAAGGGACTCGGTCTCCATTTGAGATCAGACGGACCACTCTCTCCCCTACCCGAGACGGAGAGCAGCAGCATTTGGATTATTCTGATTTCTTTCACAACAATTAAGGGACTGCATACAGAAATATAAGTATAGTGCTGTATATCAGGAGCATGTTTGTCACATATCCGGGTAATGACTAGGTGGTAAAGGTGGTGGTGCAGGTGCGGGGGCCAGACGTTCAGTTCCCTTATCCGGTTTCATCCTGGGATGAAACTCAGGTTTTCACATTTACTAAAAAAAGAAAAGGAAGCATATTAGTCAGAGCTATGTATTCTGCAACGTAATCTGGATATATACAATTTCACACACCACAAAGGACAATAGCATAATGAGGGGAAAAACAAGGGTCTGCCGGGTCCCAGAGGTTCTAAACCTCAACGATCGCTCCTCTAGTCAAGGAGCTAATTAGACCATAGCTTGGCTTAATGAGACCCAACAGGCTGAGACCGAGTGCACACAGAGGGAAAGATACAAATCTGCTTAAACTCAACTTTATATGATATAGATGTATATATATATATTTTTTTTATTTACTTTGCCTATCAGGAACACAGCACCCCTCACAGTCTGTTAAATCTTCAGTAAAGATGTATAAAAATCCTTCAAAAAAATTATAATAATTTAGAATGGAGAATTTCGCACTGAAAACTTTTGAAAATTCAACCTTTAATTTAAGCAAATTTATTTAGTGGTTTACAGTCATGTTCAATAATTAGAATATTCCAAGTAAAATGAAAATAATCTTTAAGCAGGTATTAGAACACATTTTTCATTAAGCCCAAGTTTCTGTATTAAAATTGAATTGCTCTTTAGTAATACCTTAAATGTGTTTTCACTGATTGTAAGCAGAAAATCTTCATAATAGAAATATAGGCTTGAAAACATCAGTATGTGTGTAATTCACTTTGTCAATTGAGTTACTGAAATCAACAATATTCTAATTTATTGCAATATTTGTAATTTTTTTTTCAAAAAAAAGGTGATCAGAGTATGGAGATGCTTTTAATGAAAATAAAATCAATGATTTTCCATGTGGATAAATATTTAACAGAGGTCCCATTCCACCTAAGCCCCTCGTCAAAATTGTAAACAACATATGTTAATGTAAAACAAAATAATATATCTATGATTTATTGTTGGTGCATCACCTGGAAGTCCTTTTAATTTTAGTGCATTTATTCAGTGGAATAAATGTTTTTAGCAAAAATCACTGTTGACATTTACTGGCACCAAACCGTTTCTATAATTCTTGTAATTTGTGTTCAGCCTTCTGAAATAGACCAACGTCTATGAACTTCTACATTAGGAATTATTGAGTTCCTCTTTCCCTAGGGTATAAATATGACGTGACACTAGGCCTGTCACAATAAACAAATCAATTAATCGCATGATAAATTCAGACAAGTTCGATGCTTTTTTTCAGCCACGACACTTTCCATATTTATGCTTATTTGTTTTCCACGCATGTCTCCCTCTTTCTCCAGAGACTGGATGAAAAAAGGCGGATATGGTCCATATATCTTGTAGTGTCCGAACAAAATGGATGTTTTTATTACAACAGCGTTTTTTTGAGCCAAGTGATTAATATTTTTTTTAAAGGACAATTTTGTTCACAGAGTTCATCCAATTTTTATTGTTTCTTTTTTGTTAATTCATATTGAATATTAAAAATATGTCTTCCAGTTGCAGTGATAAATGTTCTTTAGAATTTAAAGTTTATTGATCGTTCAGAGTGTGTACGTGCATTATACAGGACTATTTGACATTATTCAGAATGGGAAAGAAGAGAGAGAATATCATTTACAATGGTCAATAATTCAGAAAATGACTACAAGAAATGCTTGACTATATCTAAAGTACAAGTGATCACAAAGAAATATCTGTAAGCGTGAGAAAATAAGGGAAAATAATGATCAATATCGGGAGGTAAATAGGTCTCCATGGTAGAGGCATCTGCCCTTTTATGGAAGGGTCACTACTTTTCCCCCACTTAGAAGAGTGGACTAGACAAACTGATTTCTGTATTTTCATATTTGATCCCCAGAGTAACAAGAAGTTCTGGTTAAGCACATAAAAGTTCCTCTGATCAACTTTAAAAAAGTACAAATATTACCTTTAGCTAACGGGGTTAATTTTTGATGTCACAAACCGCTCATTTTTTCCTATCACAGTTTTTTCACTATTGAAAATTTTCTAATTAATGATTGAATTTTTGTAAATATTTAAGCTTGAGACCATGCTGATGCGATGAAGGAACATTTCTAGGCTTTTTACACATCTTTACCAGGAGCGAGGGCGTAAACACACTTTACTTTGCAAGGAAGCACTGAACCCCAATCTGTGGAAGTGACTGAAAGGATCACTAATCTGTTCTCAGAGTCTTTTTATTTGAAAAGGTACAATAAATGCACAGTCGTTCATATCGTGAGCTGTTCAACAACTCGACAACTGTCGATCATAGTTTACATACAGGAACAAGACTTCACAGTTGGTACAGGCAAACAGGACAAGGCGCAAAACAGACAATGAAGTACAGCAGACGATCTACAGGTGAATCGAGGCATGCAGTCGGTTACAGCTGCACATGTGGACTCATGCATCCTCTGGAAATGGAGCCAGAATGGGCAAACAGATTGTAGCAATACTAGAGATTAGGGTCAGATTAAGCTCTATATGGTGGGATGACCCGATAGATGGTATATTAAAGTGGAATAAATAGATTATAGAGGAGAGTTCAGAGGAGTAGATCAGCTGTGCACAGATACACAGAGGGTAAAGAGGTGTAGTTAGGGGTTAAAGGTCAGATTTGGGACACTCACTGGCCAGGTTGACAATGCAGGCGATGATAATGATCGTCCCTCCTACTAGTGACACCATGGACAGCATCTTGGCCACACGTCCCAGACGCACGGCGCCGTCCAGGTTCCCCTGCTCGAGGCTGTTCTTGGACTAAAGGAGAAAATCAAACGGTTTGTTAGTTGGTGTTCGCGCCAACATTTGTTTGCCGCCAACTGTTACCACCGCCCGCCTTTACCATGATGGAGTACACGAAGCCAACGATGTTGATGGGCCACACGGGACAGAAGCAGGCCAGCACGGAGAGGAGGAGGTAGTCTTTGACCTTGGTCCGGTCGAGGGGAGGGTTAGTGGCAATGCTGGAGTGACGGGAAAGGGACGGCCTGGGTGAAAAAGCGGTGTATCCGATGGAGCTCGCCCTGCTGCCCTTCCTTGTTTTGCCGTGATGCGGGTAGGAGATTGAATGCTGTCTTCTGGGAGGGGAGGAAATCACTGGAGAGGTGCTCTCTGCGGGTCCTGGGTGGATCCCGTTACCTGCACGTGAAATGTGACAAGGACAAGCAAAATGTCAGCGTGTGAGTACTTATGTATGTGCTCTCTTGGGAGCCACTCCATGCAGAGCTATTTGACTTTCCCCGAGCTTGCTGAGTAAGCAGCAACCTCCACCCACCCGCTGCCTCAGTATGAGGTCAAACTTACCGTTCTTCAGTTTCTCGTTGATGACTATCACCAGTTCTCCTTTGGATTTGCCGTGGGGAGACCTTGTGTCGGTCGGGCTGCTACAGCTGTGCAGGAGCTCTTCGCTCACCGGTGACAAGCAAGGCACAGAGACTGCCGCCTGAGCCGAAATGGGGCCGTCCTGATCCATGAGCGACGGATGTTCTTCCCCTGGCCAAACCCCAGGAGCTGGATTCATATTAACAGCCATACTGACAACAAAGTTACGCCTCTAATTGTGGTCAAATCCCGTTTGTGCTGCCTGTAGTTAAACCTGATGAAACATAGAACAGTTTTAGCTAGTTACAAATGGCAAAAATGAATACAATGATCACAAATCACACAACTTTGAATCAACGGCTGATCAGTTTTAGACCACTACTTCTCTAGCTTCCTACTGAAGATAGCTGCACTGCGGTGCTAACACCATAAATAGCTTAAGTTAAACTTACTGTAGGTATTGGATATATATATATATATATATATACACATACATATATATATATATATATATATACACATACATATATATATATATATATATATATACACATACATATATATATATATATATATATATACACATACATATATATATATATATATATATATACACATACATATATATATATATATATATATATACACATACATATATATATATATATATATATATACACATACATATATATATATATATATATATACACATACATATATATATATATATATATATATATAAAAGTTAGTGAGTCAGAAACAATCCCACAATTTTTGGAGTAAAGGCTGAATTTCAAACCCCAACTTTTCTAGCTGCCTCTTAAACCTAGCTGTGCTGCGGTGCTTACACTAAACCCAAAGAAGCAAAAAAATAGAGCTTTGTTTACATTTGAAAATATTTGGCATAAAGAAAAGCTCAACCAATCCCACAGCCTTTGGAGCAATGACTGATTGTAGTTTGTTTACGCTACATTTCTAGCTTCCTGTAGAAGTCAACTCTGCTGTAGTGCCACCACTAAAGCCAACGAAAGGTAAAGTAGCTTAAGTTAAATTAGAAAAATGTTGGCATATGGCGAAAGCCAAATGGATCGCTAACAATCCCGAACGTTTGGAGTAATGGCTGAGGTTCCCACCACTACTTTTCTAGCTCCCTGTAGAAGCTAGCTGCACTGCAGTGCTACACTGACAACTTTAAGCATCTGATTGTGTTTGTAGTCAAACCTAAGGTCACAGAGAGTAGCTTTAGTTATAGATGCAATGCTGTCTGTCCAAAATGACATATGACCATTTCATTTCGCCATCTCAGTGTGGTGCTATTCATTTTGAAATAGGAAACAAATCAACTTTTAGCTATAAATGCCAATAACCTTTTCTTTATCTCCATTTTAGATGTTCAAACACAAAAGTAACATTGTGAACAACAGAGGTTGTACAGTAGGCTACAATGTTACCATGGAAGAATAGAACAATCCTTCATTGTCCCACAAAGGGGAAATTCGGCTGCAACAGCAACAAATTGACAGATAATAGAAGCGGTATGAAAACAGAATTAAGAATTATATATGTGCATTAAGGACACAATTACAAACACCAAAGTATTGTGCAGTTATTAAAATTAAAGTGGCATACTCAGATTAGACTTAAGGTATTCGTGGGGGGTTAGGGACCACAGCCGCCCGTGAATCCAAAACTATTTGAAACCCCCCTCTAAACACAGCTATAACTGCCTAGTTTAATATACTAAATACACAATAAGTAAGGGATAATGCCCGACTTCGCGGAAGCAACCGTCCTCCGCTTCGCGTCGGACGGTTCACGCCTCCGCGTCGTCCATTAATTTCTGATAATGGACACCTCGTCGGGCATTATCCCTTACTTAATGGACGACGCGGAGGCGTGAACCGTCCGACGCGAAGCGGAGGCGTGAACCGCCCGACGCGAAGCGGAGGACGGTTGCTTCCGCGAAGTCCATAGATTTTTGATAATGGACACCTGGAAGGGTATTATCCCGCTTATACCATGGTCACTTAAGAAAGAAGTATTTAATCAATTAATTATACTTTAATGTGTTTTACAGTTAAAATTGTGAGTTTTTATTTTAAGTCGAACGCACTATTTAATATCTCCTGTATACAGGCGTTGCCAAGCAACGTGGCCACAGCGAGCCAACCGCAGCAGTTGATCAGTGATGGGAAGTGAGATTGTCTTTACCTTACATTACGTTACCATCCCAGTCTTCAAAGTTGTCAAACTCACCAAATAAGTTAGAAGAAATGATAAAATCACTCATGTTTTGTCTGTCTTGCTGTTGCGATGAGTCAACTGTGAAATAACGTTGTCTCTGTTGCCATGGTAACCGTCTAGCTTGAGCCAGCGCAATGATTTAGAACTGTCATCAGGCAATTTGACGGGACGCCTTTCCTAGGTGTACATTATCACTTTTTAACCTACACCCTCCAGCCAATCAGAATCGAGTATTCACCCAGACCATGGTATAATATGCAATAATACACAGTTAACCACCATGGCACTACCGCAGAAGCCAACGTCCCCAGTCTTCCTCGTCTCTGCTCTTAGGGGGGGACCATCACTATGACCTTTCTGGTTACATGTAGCAACTAGCTTGATCCAGTGCTAATGCTAGCTTGCATAGGCTATAAACAGAATAAAAAATAAACATTGGAATACTTTGTTTCACCCAAGTTATTTTGATTTCTGCCCTAATCTCTAATTTTGAGGGGAATAAAAAAAAAAACAACCATGTTTACAAGGTTCTCTGCTGGTTTTGGGTAAATTCACTGAGGAGTTCCCATCATTTGGTGAAACCCAGGGGGCTTCAAGGCTTCCCGCCTGCGTGGCCACAAGCTAAAACCTACGATTGCAGCACCACCACAAAATACTGTTACTAAACAAATACCAAAAGCCCATCACACAATATCCACATTCACTGCAGTTGATGAGTTGACTTTGTTTAGGCTACAGCAGGTGGCTTCCAGCTCTGTTTGCATTGGATTGTTCAAAAGTGGCAGCAGGCGATTTATTTTGACGCGTGTCTTTGTGTTGTCCTCCACAGCTCTCTGCTCGTATCAGCATCGATTCCACTCAGCGCCGCCGCTGTCACGACGTGTCGAGTGGAGGATGACACGAAAGGCACGTGTCTGTGCTTTATCAGGATTTATTTAGCTGTGGTAAATTTGTTTTCTTGAAATTAATCAGGAAACCGCTGTAGCTGAAGGGTGAAGACGGCTTAGGATGATTTGGGTCTTTTATTTTATAGTTTGTATTTCTGAAATCTACATTTTCTTCTGCTGTTATTCCCTCCCATCTAAAAAAGTAAAAATGCCCCCCTCCCCATAATAAAATTGTAGGCTATAAACAACACCAACGGTGTTCAAAACGTGTTGCTTTTATTCTTAATAACTTAGGGTGTTTTTAGGCATATTTTACAAGCTTAGTTCTATTTTCAGACAACACTGTTCTGCTGGTGTGGCATTTAATCAGTCAAGGAAATAAAAACATCTCTCTTTCCTTTTTTCCCCCCTACATAAAATTCCCCCACTATATTTAAATTCATCCTCTTTCAGTATATTTGCAATCTAAAATAAGGCAGACCCAGAATTATGATGATCCAGTTTGACATTCATCCTCCTTTATAATCCCTTCCTTTACTGTTGATGCTTTGTAAACATTAAAAATTCACCAGTGATTTATTATAAATAGGGCCTGAAATGTTGCTCACAAGTCATTAAAGCAGCCTGGCTTGTTGAGATGAGAAAGAAAGAAAGAAAGAAAGCAGGTCACAATGACACGAGGTGGAGGGGGTACAAAGGCATGGCAGATGGATGCAGGTTTTTCTTCTACATCACCCTGGGAGCCATATAGTCTCTGTGCAGGTGTATACACAACTAACCACCATATGGTGGCTGCTACAAAAGCGATGGGAGACCACAGCTAAAGAGGTTGAGGACAAAAGGAAAAATACAGCGATGGGCTAGGAAGGAAGGAAGGAAGGAAGGAAGGAAGGAAGGGAAGCTCGTTAATTAGCTGCTGCTGCATATTTGTATTCAGTGGATGAGGTTGGCGCTAAACTGCGTTAATAAGCGGGGTAAACATTAAATTGCATGCATGCATCCATGCAAATCCAGCAGATTTAAGTTTTACCCAAAACTGAACAGGCGACACGCAAAATAACATTTAAAAACCCAGAATCAAACTGACCTTTTTTATAGCAACGCCTTCTCATTACAGCCGGGTTGTTTCTGGATTTGGCATCGTGGGAGCGCAATTCTCAGGCGGAGGCTGAAATAAAAATCACTCGCAGCCGAACGTCTCCTATATGCCTCGTTTATCCCAGACATAGAAGTTTATTCTAGGAGGCGATGGCTGTAAATGGTGTTTGCATGGAAAGCTTCAGGGAGTAGGGTGGGGTGGGTGGGGGTTGGTTGGTTGGTGTATCCTCGCTCCGGCGCAGTGAGCAGCGATGGATGGAGTCTCCTGGATGGTGAGGGAGGGGTGTGCGTGAAATGAAAAGTGAAATCCACCAGGCTACGTGCAGAGGGGAAAAGACACGAGGAAGGTGTGGGTGGGGGTTGGATTATAGCTTCATCCTCTCCTCAAACACGAGGAAGATAAAGGGGGAGTAAGCGCAAATATTTCATATTTATCCAGTGATGCTGCATCAGCTTCCAAAAACATTCACAGAGATGTTAATTCAGAGAGAGAGAGAGAAAGCTTGCATTACATTTATAAAACAAAAACACAAACAGGCGAGGTTCAGGTGAGGTTTATTAAAAATGCACGCGTGCGCCACCAGCAGGGAAAAAACTGTTACTACAAAAATATTACAAAAGGAAACAAAGAAAAAAAAAATTCACGGGCTTTGTCAGAAAATATGTACATAAAAAAAAAATTAGTTGATACATGTTGAAAAAAAAGATGAAAAAAAATCATTTCCCCATGGCACTCAGGATGTTGGCCTGCAAAAAACAAACAAAACAAGAAATCCATGAGCATCATTATCAGATAAAACCGTTTCCCCCGACCCTGGTCCTAAAGGCTCCCTGCCCTGCATGTTTTAGATGTTTTCACCTGATTGAAACTGGCTTTTACTGAACTGCAGACCTCTGTATCGCGTGTGCTTAAAGCGGGGAAGCTTCTAAAACATGCAGGGTTGTGCATGCAGTGTGCCTTGAGGACTAGGGTTGGAAAACACAACAAATATTCATCCATCTAATTAATAAAGCCTAGGTGGCTATAACTACCACAAACTAAAAGTACATTTTTACAAGTAAACTTATTGAAATCTCTTAAATGCAACGTTTGATTTCTATTAGATTAGAGATGTTTTCTAATGCACTACATCTACTTATCTATATAATGAACTCGGGTGATTCCAAGCTAAGTTTAATAGCAGCAGAAACCTGCAATGAATGAAAGTTTAAATTTTTGACCCAAATGAATGCATCTTAGTATTTTATGGGAACACTACATGTTGAAAACTTTAATGAAGGCCTAAAATAAAGTTTTACAAAAATATATACAAGCCTTGTTTAAAGCTCCCTAAAATAGCCACAGTATAATTTCTGCAGCGTGATCTGGTTTCATCACTTAACAAAAGGAGTCATGCAAAGAGTAAATTCCCTCCACCTGCTTCCCCTCACTGCGGGTGGAGCAACCAGTCAGGTTGTAGGACGGGTGAGGCAGGAGAGGTTTTGATATTTAAAGACAAACAAAAACCCCACTAAGAATAGATGACATCATCTGCAATACCATCTAAAGCAAACAATCAGATCAATGAGGCCTAAAAAGCAAAGTCAGTAAGTAGGAGCTGCCAGTAAACATGATTCATCCCAACGTTTACAGTTTGCTCATGAATAGATGAGGAGGCCACTGGGTATTTTCCCAGAAGCACCTGGGTGCGAGGAACATAACCCGGGAGATCTGCCGGTAGGCGACAACACACGACCAGACCGAAAGGTCCTGGACCCGTGAGGTATTCACGCAGAAAAATGGGTTTAAAAAAAAAAACCAACAAGAACTTTAGTAATCAAGTGTTTTGGCCAAAAATATTTTTAAACAAATAAATTCAAAGAAAACTGACTGCAGTCCAGATTGAACCTCTCAATCCAACGATCAGTGTCTGACCTCTCAAATGCCCTGATGGACGAATAGGTGACAGATTCCCATAAACTCGATCATAAACCTTGTGGAAAGCCTTCCTAGGAGAAGTAAAGTCTTATAGCAGCAAAAGGTGGATCGACATATTGACACCGGATTTTTTATTTTTTATAGAGCTTTTGTGTGTCCTTGTATAGCTATCCTATTTAGGACCTTCTGAAGATCGATGGCTCTTATAGGGACCAAATATGGTGGATCCCCTTTTTTAGGGTTTAGAGGTATGGTGTGAATTATGTTTTGGTTAAGATTAGGAATAAACTGGTATGGTTAGGGTAAGAATTTGGGTTAGGCATAAATGCAGATATTAAAATGAATGGAAGTCACTATAAAGTCCTTATATGGGTAGAAATACAGACGTGTTTGTGCGCGTGAAAGCAGAGAAGTGAATACTTTGGACAGAATACTATCTCTATTCAATAAAAAAACAAAAACACAACAACAAAGGACAAGCCTTGTTTAGGAACATTATTTTTGAAAAATAAACCTAGAGACAAGCTCTAGCTAGAGCATTTTACTTATGTTTTTTCTCTAACTTGGCTCTTCCTAATGGACGACTGCATTTCAAGGCGTGTCAGTCTCCTTTTAAATGTAACAGACATGTTCAACATGTAAAAAGGGAACTGCTGAAAGCTTTCCAACCTTTAAAAAGAAGACTAAAATCTTGTATATTTTCTCGTCTGATTTTTTTTTGCCGCAGTAACCACCACTGTCCAGTTTGATGACAGTCATCACCAAATTCTACAAACAGGAATCATGTAGTTTAATGTATGCGGTTGTAATACTTAAATATTTAATTCTTCAAATGTTCAGATGAAATATATATTAAAAAAAAAATTTTATGCATAAAATAATGACACTTTTTGCTGGATTTGTGTTCTTTAAATGTTTACAGGCATAAGTTGTGGTGCAACTGACTGCACCACTACTGTCACTGTGACCGTACCTTCATGAAGGAAGAAAACCTCTTCTGCGTCATACCCTCTACGTTTGTCAGATCTTCCAACTGCAAAATAAGCATCAGGATAAATGGAAGCGTGACTAAAAGCCAGTTTGGGTTCTAGTGGTTTAATAAGACATCCTGCCCCCCCACTAACCTTTGTGAAGTGACCATGGATCTCCCTCCAGCCCAGAATGAGTTTGGCCTTTTTGTCGCCGATTTGCTGCAGCCCTTTCAGCTCTTTGAGGCAGCCCGTATTCAGAACCAACAGGATTTTCTGTTTTGACTGATCCAGCACAGATGTGTCAAGCTGGGACTCCCAGGAGCTCTCCTTTGTGTTCTCTTTACCATCTGGGGGCTGGCATGGAAAAATAAGCCACAGATCATAACCTGACCGACTAATTTCAACCGTAAACTTTTATTCATCTGTAGCTGCTCTAAGAGACGAGGGCAGATAGTTGACCCATAAATCTGAGAGCCTGCAGTGTGTGTTGTGTGTGGGGTCAACAGAAAATGCCCTGCATCAGCTCGTATCTGATGCCTGCAACTCTGCAGATGTGTCAAGCTAAACGAGGCACAGTCAGGACTCGGATGCTGACCTCGACCAGGTCTGAAAGCTTCTTCTGTTTCTTCGTGACGCAGACCGACTGTTTCTTGACGACGGCAAGCTGCTGAAGAGGCTGGAGCAGCGACACTGAAGGAGGGGAGAAAGCGTTATAATTTAATAACTCGAAAACACAATCTAATAAGTCGCTTTCCTGTTTCACCAAAAGGTTTAAATGCTGAGGAAGGGAAAAATTACTCTCCACCTCATCGTCATCTGACCCATTTCTGGCTGCAGAATTGTAGCTCAAGCTTTCGGATCACATTGCAGCTCATCAATACTTCTTGCAACTCAACGTGACAAAAGTCAGAGCCAAAAAAAAAACTTTGTGGAAACATGTCACATTTAGCTTCATTTGAACGAGACGTAAAAATAAAATAAAAACAAACACGTCTCAGTAAGACTGCTTTCCAAAATCTGTCATTGCAGCTGACCTTGTAGCGGCTGGACCACAGCCTGCTGTTTATTGGGTTTTGTAACGTTTGGCTGTTTCCTCTGCAGGGGAGCCAACGTGTTCCTGAACACAGCCTCCTCCTTCGAGCTCGACTTTTCCTTTGCCAACTGACTGAGGAGAGTCGCCTTTCTTTCAAACTCCTTCTGCTTCTCTTTAAGCTCCTGCAGCAACAAAGAAAGAGGAGGAAATCAGAATCACAACTGCATCAGAGGCATAAGCAACCTATAAGCCACTGCGTAGACCCCCCCCAGAAATACTCGAACTTAAACAGACCGCAGATCTACAAAGTTTGTTGGAATATCTAATTTGATTTCAGCATAGATATAATAAAAGTTTTGCATTTAAAAGGAATTGGAAGTTTACTTCAGTGTTTTTAAAAAAAAAAAAAAAAAAAAAAAAAAGTAGGATTGTTGTGTTACCTTGGATACAATCTGATGCCTGGAGTTTAAGCTTTTCTTTGCATTTGAGCCACCACATTTTAGGGAATAACCCGCTTTCCCTGATCGCTTTAGGTCCCGCCCCATTTTTTCTCAGATTCTACCACATCTGGATTAAAGCGCTGTTAGTGTTGCTGAGGTTCTGAACAGGAGGAGGGGCCCCAAATAAAGTTCTGTTTAAAGAACCATATCACCTTGGACCAGCCCTGCTGCACCAGCTTCTTTTCTGCGCATGATGGGGGTGTTGCGTGCACTTTTTAAATGTTTACTTATAATTTATCCTTTTTAAAGATAACTGATTATTTAAACGCCCTTTTGAGTTATTACAGCTTATATTTAAAGACATAAATGACGCTTCAGTAAAAGACATGCAAAACCTGATTGTTTTGTAAAGATTACAATTTAACCACAAAATGAAAAAAATGCATTAAAATACACAGCAAGCTTCATAATTGTTTTATGCCATTCCTGAAATTAAAGCCACATTAAACCACGGCCACTTTCCCCTTGATAAAAGACCTGGCGGCCAATTAATTATTTGATTATAAATACCACAATACAGCAATATTCCAGCTTTAAGAGAATACATTCACCAAAAATAAAAGGTTAAATAATAAATTTCTTATTTTTCCCCTTTTGCTGCACTGATTCTTGTAGTTTTATTTAGGATGATCCAATATTTCTGCATCGGCCCAATATATAAAACTGGGCTGACATTATTAACCGCTGTTAATCATCACCTTGTTGCTGTTCGTGTTTCAGGAGGAGGGGTTGGTCATGTGACAGTGATTCAAATTCAATTCAAAATTACTTTATTAATCCCAAAGGGAAATTAAATGTTGTTGTAACTAGTTATGCAAGTTCCTTCAAAGATTTGTTGTAGATGCTGATGGCTGTGGGTAGGGATGATCTCCTGTAGCGCTCTGCAGATCTGAAGAAGCCTCTGACTGAAGACGCTCTGTAGTTGTATGACAGTCTGATGTAGAGGATGCTCTGGATCTATGGCGTCTTCTTTTCAACTCATCAGGGTTTTGTGGCTCTAGTTGAGGTATTATTTGAGCATCCATCCATCCATCCATTTTCTTCCGCTTATCCGGGGTCGGGTCGCGGGGGCAGCAGCCTAAGCAAAGAGACCCAGACTTCCCTCTCCCCAGCCACTTGTTCCAGCTCCTCGGGAGGAACCCCAAGGCGCTCCCAGGCCAGCCGAGAAACATAGTCCCTCCAGCGTGTCCTGGGCCTTCCCCTGGGCCTCCTCCCGGTGGGACGTGCCCGAAACACCTCACCAGGGAGGCGTCCAGGAGGCATCCTGACCAGATGCCCGAGCCACCTCAACTGACTCCTCTCGATGTGGAGATGCAGCGGCTCTACTCTGAGCCCCCTCCGGACGACTGAGCTTCTCACCCTATCTCTGAGGGAGAGCCCAGACACTCTGTGGAGGAAACTGATTTCAGCCGCTTGTATCCGTGATCTCGTTCTTTCGGTCACCACCCAGAGTTCGTGACCATAGATGAGGGTAGGAACGTAGATCGACCGGTAAATCGAGAGCTTCGCCTTTTGGCTCAGCTCTCTCTTCACCACGACAAACCGGTAGAGCGCCCGCATAACTGCAGATGCCCCACCAATCCGTCTATCAATCTCCCGCTCCAATTTTCCCTCATTCGTGAACAAGAACCCCAGATACTTAAACTCCTCCACTTGGGGAAGGACCCCATCCCTGACCCGGAGGAGGCACCCCACCCTTTCCCGGCTCAAGACCATGGCCTCGGATTTGGAGGTGCTGATTCTCATCCCAGCCGCTTCACACTCGGCTGCGAATCGCTCCAGCGAAAGCTGGGAGATCACGCTCCGATGAAGCCAACAGGACCACATCATCTGCAAAAAGCAGAGACCCAATCCTGAGGCCACCAAAACGGATCCCCTCAACGCCTTGGCTGTGCCTAGAGATCCTGTCCATAAAAGTTAGGAACAGGATCGGTGACAAAGGGCAACCTTGGCGGAGTCCAACTCTCACTGGAAACAAGCCCGGCTTACTGCCGGCAATGCGAACCAAACTCTGGCACCGGTCGTACAGGGACCTAACAGCCCGTATCAAGGGGCCCGGTACCCCATACTCCCAGAGCACCCCCCACAGGGCCCCCCGAGGGACACGGTCGAACGCCTTCTCCAAGTCCACAAAACACATGTAGACCGGTTGGGCGAACTCCCACGCACCCTCCAGGACCCTGCTGAGGGTGTAGAGCTGGTCCAGTGTTCCATGGCCAGGACGAAAACCGCATTGTTCCTCCTGGATCCGAGGTTCGACTATCCGTCGGACCCTCCTCTCCAGAACCCCTGAATAGACCTTACCAGGGAGGCTCAGAAGTGTGATCCCCCTGTAGTTGGAACACACCTTGTGGTCCCCCTTGTTAAACAGGGGGACCACCACCCCGGTCTGCCAATCCAAGGGAACTGCCCCCGATGTCCACGCAATATTGCAGAGCCGCGTTAACCAACACAGCCCCACAACATCCAGAGCCTTGAGGAACTCCGGTCGAATCTCATCCACCCCCGGAGCCTTGCCACAGAGGAGCTTTTTAACGACCTCGGTGGCCTCAGCACCAGAGATTGGAGAGCCCGACCCCAAGTCCCCAAACCCTGCTTCCAGATTGGAAGGCGTGCCGGTGGGATTGAGGAGGTCTTCGAAGTATTCCATCCACCGACCCATTATTTGAGCTTGTGTGATGTTAATCAGCTGCTGCCAGTTGTAAACCACCTTATTGCCGTGGTTATGCATCATAACAAATGTCCAAAAATAAAAACTATCAGCAAAAATCCTTCCACCTGCACAGCATTCAAAACCAGAGAGAACAGTTGTCCTCAAAAACAATGTTTCTACCAGAAATGGAAGAATTAAAGTTTTAAAAAAGAAAAAAAATATTAACCAAAGTAACAGAGCTACTCCAACATGCTGCCATCTTGATCGGCGCAATTCCGGAATTGCCAAATGATGCAAGGTTGTGGGGTGCTTGTCAGCGGTGTGGTTGTTTTCACGAGGTTGAAAAAGGTCAGGAAACGTAAAATATAGGTAAATATCGGCTATAACGAAAATAATAACGGCCCGAATTTTCAGATGGATGCATTCTTAGTTTTTTCGGAAGGTGATCGCACCCAGATTCCTCTGTAGACAACACAGAACAAACAAAATGCTTACAGGCACACTTCTCAGAAGAAACTAGATGCATTGAGCAGTGAATGAACAAAGAACCACATTTAAGACCTAATTCTAACCATTTAAATTCCCCATTTAAGAAAAGCTGAACACATTTTTAACCCTTTGAGGCATAAAAACTCATGACCTTTTGTGTTTGTAGTGAAATTAAAGTGAAAGAATGTGTAACAGGGTTTCTGCAGATTTGTTAAATTTAAAGATATGTTCAGGTTGATCATAATATAAATGTTAGACCTACATGAACAACTTCATAACTGACCTAACTGCTTATATTTCCGTAAACTTGTCCAGTACAAGTTTGTCAACCCAGATTAAATATATTTTTCAGCTTTGGCAATGACGTCTGTACTTTTATACCAAGTTTTATTGCCAAAGAAAACATTATTAAACAGAATACACAAAGAAAAAAAAAGGTACCTGGGATTCCTTTAGGATGCAACTAGGTGTAATTAATGCACAAATCTCGGCCTTTTAAGACTTAAGGCATAAAATAAGCCCATTAAATGTCAGAATTTAGGACTCTGAAGAATCCTCATCTAGATAAACTTAAGAATTTCTTTCAGAAAGTAACTACATAATTGCATAAGGTCTGCAGAATGAATGAACTTTCCATCCTACGTTGTATTTCATATTTCTCTAGATATGAAAACTAAAATGAAGTCCTTATAAGACTTCTGGGTGCACAGGAACCCTGCGAGATACGGACCGGTATTTCTAAGGAGCCGTTACGTCACCTGGATCTCTTTGCGTGACTGGGCCACATCTTTGAGGACGCTCTGCCTGTCTTTGTCCTGGCAGCTCATCATCAGCTTCTCCAGAGCGATCAGCCGCTCCATCACTGACGGTTCTGACAAACTGAAACAGAACCAACCCCAGAAAACGTGGGTGAATAATGAGGGAGGTCAAAAGGTCACGCCTCCTTGCCAGGACTGATGACAGATGGCTCGGCTCCACCAGTGAGACAAGCAGCTGCAGCGCTGCCCAAACTGGCCTCCAGAACAAGACATAGAAGCTTTTGACTCATTTCACAAAGCAACCATGAGCAAATCACAGTTCTGAGAAATAAAAATCAGCCATGCTGATATTAAACTCGGATCTTTAACCTTTGGTAATGTGCTGAGGGCGAGGAGCCATCATGCTCGGATTTCTTCTCATCCTTCTGCTTTTTCTTGTGTGGCTCGGTGCCAGAACCTCCCGCTTCGTGCTCTCCTCTGGACCGCTTCACTGGAGCCGGAGGGAAAATTAACAGTTTAGTATTCAGTGCACTGTTGGATAGGCTTTAGGATTCTCTAGGGCAAAGACGGCTGCAGTTAGGGCTGCACTGCAGAACCTAAATTAAAGAAAATTGCATTTTATTCCTACATGAACCCAGCCAGAAGGCAAAAAAAAAAAAAAGAAAAGTTAATGACATGTAGTGAAAGAGAATCTAAATATTAGAGAAAACTGCTCGTAACTTTTGGGTTGTGACATGCCTGCCCTCTAGTGGTCATTTAAATAATAATCTTAGGTTCTGCATCTCTATTAGATCCATTAAAAGTTCACCTCCAACTCACCTGGCAGCACAGGTACAGTCACAGTTTCTCTTGTGAAGGGCTTGTTCACTATAAGTTTAGATTTGGCTGCAAAGTTCAGAGCGCTGAAGGTGTCGAAATAATATTTGTACTCCGGTGCAATGTTTGCGATCATGACTGAGTGAGCCGAGCCACCCAGAGAGTCCTGGAGCAGGCGCGTCAGTTTGCTGTCCCTGTAGGGGACACGCACGGCAGTGCCGGAGTGGAGAGCGTCCACCACTTTGCTGAGCGCGAAGAGAGACAGGTTGATGGCACCGCTCTCCTTCAGACGGATGCCCTGGTTACCGGTGCGACGGTTGTCCTCAGACCCAGCTAGGTCCACCAAATACAGTTTCCCCGTTTGCTGCCGGTGGGGTAAGTCCCGCTGAGTCCGAACGACCTGGATAGGTGAAATCAGCATTTTAAAGAGAGGGCAATTATGAAGGTCAGACAGGAATGGAAATGAGAGATTGCATGCAAACAAAACAAAAACACAACACCCAGCAGGATTCCAGAAAACATCTCAAACGGAAGCAGCACAGAAGCTCCTGAAGAAAAACTTAAAAGCATCTAAACTAAACTTAAAATTTAAAGCTTTATAGCAATAGTTCCAGTTTACTTATGCCTGAATTTAAAAAAGATTTGCTTATAAAGTGTGGAAATATTTCAAAACGTATGCTCTAGTTCGAAAATAAAATTGCAACGAACAATAGAAAGTGAGTCAAGCGTTCGGTCTGGAAAGAGAGCACCGCTGTTTGTCAGTTCAGGGACGAGCTTTAAGTAAGGTAGTTATTTAAGAATGAGGAGAAAGATCTGTACAGTTTGTAGTTGAGCAATATTAAAACACTATTTTCAGAAATTTGTGTTTTTGTGTCACTTGAAAACTAAAACAACCAGATCCTACAAAAATAATGAGCTTGTTTTTTTTATATGAAAAACACTACTGAACAGTTTGGTATCTGATGGGATATAACCAAAGCAATAAATGAATAAAATAACGAAGCTAAAATGTTGAAATTGCTGAAAAATAAAATAAAGAACTGCAAATCCACCTTGGTTAAACTGAACATCTAAAACTTTGTGATACAAACTCTTAATGGATGGAGTCCTGCCTTCATATGAAGAGCTACAAAATACAGAAAGAAATGCACAATCCAAGGAAGAAGAACAGAAGCGAGGAGTTTGTATCTCTCCAGTATTCGTCCCAAAGAGCACGGGAGTTGCCGATGGGAGTGTTGCAAGAGAGAATTGATTTCAGCACCAGCTACCAAATCCTGGTCTACTGCCCAGAGACCACGACCTGTTTAAGATGCTGTTGGATCGCTTAAGTCAAAGAAACGCCCTCAAAAAATAAAATTGTAAAGCAAACGACGCCGGACCTTTATGAGAAGAATAGCGTGACTGCGACTGGATCGATGGTTTAGCTTGGTCGAAGCTGTGGTGCGGTTGAGGGTTGCAGGGACAAAGTGTTTGTCAAAATCTGAGAAAGAGGAGATGGTCGTGTGGGTGAGGCCAGGAATGAGAATGTTCTTGTCCTTGTCCTCTCTGATCGGCAAATCCTGGGAGTTTGGTGATAGAAGGTCGAGAACCTGAGAGGACACACCGTGGAAAGGGATTAAACAAAGTCAAACCACAGGTTTTATATTCAGAGAAATTAGTTATAAATCAAAAGGGACCGAATGCAGTGTTTATTAGCCGCTTAGAAATGAACCGCATAGAGTTCACCATTTGTCTCTGTCTAAAGTGGAGAAAACACACAATCTGGCTGCAGTGGCAGGTCAAATGGTGCTGCAGCAACACTGACCTCATTCAGCAGCAACGAAACGACACAGGTGGCATGCACAATATATGCTCAATGTGCTGCACAAGAGTGAGCCGAACCCCGAAACAGGTCACATCGTCACACAAGTCTCTCAAGATGAAGTTCAGAAACTGCTGGATAAATTCATGGAGGAGAAATAACTTTCAGCCGCTGCTGTTGGTTTATGGTGCATTCTATTTGTCTTGTAAGCGCTACTTGCAACTCGAGAGTGACGTCACATCCGTGTTGGAAAACAAGTTACAGCGAGGTTTTGCGTTCTGTTTTGCACACAACACGAGAGGTCGGAGAAAAGATGGATGCCTCCAGGAAACTCGCTGTTGCGCTAGCTCTGAAAGAGTACAGAGAGCTAATATCAAAGTTTGTGGTTCATCATCAAAATATGGAAGAATATGATAGCAAGCGGAGAATGTAAGTTCGTGTTTCATCTTATTTGATTGTAGTCCATTAATGTTTTAACCGCTGTTAAAGCGAAAATTTCGTAGCTCAAGACTCTGCATTGTTGTCATAGCAACATGGAGCGTCTCTAGCCAATTTAAACTCCAAAATAACTGATTAGGCGGCATTTAGCACGTAATAAGACTGTAGCGACATGCCTATAGGTCACTGTATACACTGCTATATGTACGACTTCTACATTGGGTTACAACAAAGACAAAAATGCTTAAAATAGTAGAAAACCACAATGTTTACTTATGTGCGATGCTCCTGGTAGCCATTTTGGAACCGAACTCTGGGTCCTCTGAGCCTCGCCCAGTTGACGACCTGTATATACACGACCTCGGGGACGTTCTATTTGAAACTTCCGGTTCGTAATTCTGGAAACCGACTTGCAAACCGAGTTCGGTGGACAAATGGAACGCACCATTACAGTCGAGACCTTTGATTGTAATAAGCTAACAGAGGTTTCTGCTAAAAGCAACTTTCAGAACATCGTTTCACAGTAAACATTCAACCACAGACTCTTTCAGGATTATTTTGTCACGCAGAGCTCTGATATTTTGGGCTAGAACTCAATAGCTGAAGCGTGTGTCTGGGATTTCCCTACAGACAATTAAGATTTACATTTCCAATGGAAGCAACCACGGATGCAAGAAAATATCGATACGCCGATTTATCGCAACATTTTATGTCATGATATTCAAAAGCAATGCATTGATTTTTCCATTTATTTTTTAGAATATGAATGGAACCAATAATGATGACAGTCATTTTTGAAGTAAAATTAAAAGTATGACTGGTAGTTTGTGGCTGTTTTCTCTTTTGTTTCAGTGGCTGAACTTGATCTAGTAATAAAACTGGATGTGTTAATTATGAAACAGGTTGGAGTGTTTAGAAAGCTGTTAAATTGAGTAAAAAATAAATAAAAAATATCACAATATATAGTCTTACTCATAGTATGGTAATATGGATTTATATACTCCTAATACAGATTTACATCTTAATCACAGAGTTCAGAAAGCTCACAGGGACTGGCCAGGACATTAAAATGGTGAGCAGTTTATAAAATGTGAGTCAATCACAATTCAATTTGATTTAGTCAAAGCCATATTTAAACAAATGCAGCAGAGTCTTATTATTTACCCAATGCCGGACAGACCAAGAATATGGATCTAACGTAGATTAAGCGTAGGATCAGAAAGGGGGATTAGACACCTGAAGATGTCCAAACTGGCATCAACTTCTGCTGCTAGAACAAGCTCCAAGTCGTTTCAACTTTAAAGCGGAGCAAGCAGCAGTTATTTTAACAGAAAACAGCTCAATTTGTATTTCAGCTCCAATTTCATCTCCAAGCAAAAATAAATAAATATAAAAAAATCCTCTTTTCATTGTATACTCCATTTTAAGTCTTTACATCCTGAAAATACGGTATTTCCAAATCTAATTACTGACTAGATGAAATTGTTATTTCTATGACCAAATACTCAAATTACTTCCAGAACCGTTGTTCTTGAAGCTCACATTCAAACTTGATAAGAAAATGTTAAAATCTCATCAAGCCTTACTGAGAATTAAAGATACTTTGAATTTTGACTTAATTCGTTTTAAATTGGAATATAACTCAACCTTTTAGCTAAACTGAAAAAGAGGGAGTTTTGTCAACAGGAGACAGTTTTAACAATACAAATTATATCTTATGATGTGTACCGATTATAAAGGCATACCTTCTCATTATAAATTTCCAGATATGACATGCCAACATTGTAGTCCCATCCTTCATCCTCATCTTTGGCGCTGACCAGATTAAAAACCTCACGAACAGCTCGGGGGATCACACCAGGCTGCTCCGCGGTTCCCAACATGGTGTGGGTCTTCCCTATTAAAGAGCTCAGAGTTAGGAGAAAAACACTGGGGAGGGGGAATACATGTCACAAAACAACCATCGGCCACACGGATGCCTAATAGTAAAAAACTTCTTCAAAGCATTTTGGAAGCCTCAAACATTTCAACCCTATTGTGACCTGGCTCATATTCACGATAATAAAATGTTAGGATTCAGCATACCGGCCCCTGTTGGCCCATAAGCAAACACGCTGGCATTTTGTCCGTTTAAAATGTGTGGCAGAACGGGCTTCACCGAGGAAAGGAAAACCTCTTGCTGTGTTGTCTGCTCTCCGTGGAAAACATCAAAACTGAAGACACACACACAAAAAAAACAGATTTAGTGCCAATTCATCAGGTTACGTTTAAAGCTAGGATCCCAACACGTCCCATAGACTTTTTTATTTCTTTTTGACCTTTACAGATTTTTATGTTTTTCAGAAAGTATTGTAAACATAACATTTTTAGTTTAAAATATTCTAGAGTTAGTGTAGAATAATCTAGCCCAGGTTTGAAAAGTAAACAATGTGGTTTCTGAGCTGGAGCTGTTCTAGTGTGGTCTTAATCTAAAAAAAACAAGAAAGAAAAAAAAAAACACTCCCACTAATTTGTCCCTTTACCGATGTTTCACAAATCATAAAAAGGTGATTTTTAAAATGCTGCTATTAGTGTAGAATAATCTAGTCCAAGTGTCCGAATTTTGTAGTACTTAAACTACAGCAGATTAAAAAAGTGCAGGTTAGTGAATAATTAAGTGGAATTGCCCTTTCAGCCATATCCAGAACACTTACTGGTATTTCACGGTCTCCGTTGCATTCCTCCAATTAATGATCTCCACGTTCTGGGAGTCCAGGCCTCGGACACACGGGCCCTCGCCTTTTTCATCCTGTCTGCTCATGTAGGGTCGCAGCCGGACCGCTACACGAACCCTGGAGGTCTTCTTGCTTCCCCCATCTGATGCGGTCAGACGCTGCGCCATCTTTGAAACTTCCACAAAACAAAAGGCCTGGGACGACATCAAGAAGATTTCAAAGAAGATTCACACTTATGTTCATTAAAACCTCTTTAGGCATAGTGAATGTAGTATTTCGCTTAATTAAAGGACTGTTAATATTATAGTTTAGTTACCGAAAAGGAATTCAGTGTCCGCCTTTAGTGTTAAGGCACCGTTTCTCTTCGATTAAACTGAAGATTCCGGCTAAAAAAAGTATAAAACTACGAGATTTTAAGTTATTAGATCAATACGTACCTAAATTAGTGTAGGACTTCAAGGGACAAATCGTTCGTTAAAGTCCAAACTCCATATTTAGAAACATCGCAGGAGCCTCCTTTTAACTGTAACGGTCGAGCCACTTTCTACCAGAACGTGTTTCAAACTAAGACACCGGAAGTCTTCAACGACCAATCAGAATATTTTTTTTTTTTTTAGTTTTATGGCAGTTGGCAACCAATCAGAATTCACACGCGCTTTCGCGCTTCCTCTTTTGATTACACTTAATAAACGTTAACGGATGTAAATAAATATATAATTTTAGAATACAACAATGAGCACCAAATTACGTTCGTTTTTGATAAAAAAAAATAGACGTAAAAGATAAAAAATATTTGTCTATCTAAAAAATAAACGCGCCGTTAATGAGTACGGCACAGGAAATAACGTCAAACCACAGATCTCCATTCAGTTCACCACGACATGTTACGGCCATTTTTCGTCATGCGTGGACCATCCATGTACTGTTACATCAGTGGGATTTCTGCGTCCAACAGAACGAAGAGACTCGTCATAGACTAGTCCCTCCAGCCAAAATGGCGCTATGTTTATGTCTCCGTTTAATCCTTTATTGCACTTAATAAATTTCATGGCGAGATGCGGTGATTTTATCGCTTGGAAATTAACCCGATGCGCAGTTTAAGCACAATTTAACCAATCCACGAAGGAATCGGCGATAAGATTTAAAGGTTTGTATCTTATTCAATCAATTTATATTTAAACATAGCTAGCGGCTAGGCCTTACTGTAAGGTAGCACGATAAGTGCAGGATAGAAGTAAGTTTTGTGTTAGATCATAAAACAAGAGCAACAGCTAAAGCTGTCAACGCTGCTGGAAGTGAAGCATCAACTCTTTGCGATCTGGCATGTTTTCTTGTTACCTTCCACGTTCAATGCTGAGTAAATAAAGCACTCTTAACCCAGATCTGTGGTTCTAAACGTCCCCCAGCACCTGTAAGGATGCAGGCTGAAGCCACAGACACTGCCCTCAGTGAAGGCATCGAGGCCATGGGCGTGAAGGACTCAGAGAAAGCTGCTGCAGGCAAAGAGGAGGAGGAGGAGAGCACAGCGGAGCAACAGGACACAGAGATGACAGCTGCTAAGGAGGAAGAAGGTAACTCATTTAGAAGCCTAATCATCATCAGCACCCACAACATTTAGTGACTTGCAAAATAATTCATATTTATTCAAGTTTTTCACATTTGTTCTAATAAAAAAATAAAAAAACGACTTATGTTTGGTATTTTGTGTGATTGACCAACAAAAACATAAAGATGTGGTGTGCATTTGAATTGAAACCCCTTGACTCAGCACATGATCGCAGTGTATCCTAACCCTGGACCTGGGTTGAGAACCATTGCTTTGTAGAACTAACCTTTTTGCCACAGTTTCAGCTGCTAGTTGTTTCGTTGAGACTGAAATGTTTGCTCGCTCTTCTCCACGAAATAGCTCAAGCTCAATCAGATTGAGAGAAAAGCTTCAGTCAATTGCAATTTTCATGTTTTGCCACCGATTGTATGATTGATTTAGGTCTGGAGTTCAACTGGTATACACCAGCACATAATTATGCTTCGGTTCTCAGTCCTGGTCCTTTGGACTCCAGCGTCCTGCATGTTTCAGGTGTTTTCCTGCGGCCACATACATAATGATGGTTAATTATCAGGCCTCTGCTGAACTTGATGTCATGCTGTGGATTTAGCTGGACTATTTGAATCAGCTGTGTTGGAGCAGAGATGCATTTAAAACTGGTAGGACACCCATGCCCTATATTTAGACCTATCCATCTTCCCATCAGCTGACCAGTTTCCCTGACGCTGAAGAGAAGCTTTCCCACACAATGCTGCCACCACCGTGTTTCCAATTCCATTTCAGAAATACTTTATTTATCCCAAACGGACATTAAATGTTGTCGTAACTCATATCTTCCAAGTATCTTCCAAGAATCGTAGTGGATGGTGATGTTGTGGGCAGAAAGGATCTCCAGTAGCAGTCATTCTTGCAACCCATCTTAACAGGCCTCTGAGTGAAAACTGTTGCTTTGTGACAGTCTCATAATTGTTATGACATGCTAATGGATTAATTTCTGGGCAGCAGAGATGATATTCTACAGCAACATGTCCTGGATGACTCCATCATTTGTTGGCAAGCAACTGCTAATCCAGCTCATTTGCTTTAGCCGCACCCCTTTAAATCTGTCGGGCCGTATGGGTAGAAGGCCGGGCAGATACACGTTGGAGTCGGGGATATGATCTCTGCCTATTAAGATGGATGGAAGAGATGGTTTGAACTTCCTCCTCGTCTCTCTGCTCTTTGCTCCTGCTCTGCATCCGTGACGCCTCCTTTTCAACTCTTTCTGGATTTGGGGGGTCGTAGTTCAGGTGTTATTAGAGCTTTGAGGATGCCAATTGCTACTCCCGTAAACTTAAAAAAATTAATAAAACCTACCTTGTTGCCACGGTTACGCATCATAACAACAGTCCTAAAGTAAAAGAGTAAGAACAAAAATCCTTCCAGCTGCACATCTTTCAGAACCAGGGGAATAATTGTTCAGACAAGCAGCGCCTCGACCAAAAAAACAGATGTAAAGTCTAAAAGAACAAACCAGAACCAATATATTGCATGTAGGCCAAAGAGATCAGTTAATCTGAGCAGAGCAACTTCTTCCAGGTGTGTGCTGCATCCGCGACAAAAATCCGTCTGTATCCGTGGCAATGGAATTTTTCTGGTCCCACCAAAGCTATGGATCTCTTCAGCTCTTCTGATTAATGCCTGTCCGTGTGTGTGTGTGTTTGGGGGGGTGCCCATGCCTTGGTAGGCCTGCAGGTGGTCCGTCCTCTCACCATGTTCAGATGAGGGATTGAGCAGAGCTCTGAGATGTTCAAAGCTTGGGATGATGTTGTAGAACCCAACGCTGCTTTGAACTTCTCCAGATATTCCTCCCTGACCCGTCTGCTGTGCTCCTTGGTCTTTGTGGGCTCTAATGTTCACCTTAAAGACAACTTGTTGCACTGGATGTTAAAATATAAATACAGGACACACTTTTCAGATTTTTTTTATCTGTAAAATCTTTTAAAAACGATGTAGCATTTTTCTTAAATTTCACAAACATGCATCAAATGTGTGTTGGTCTATTAAAAGACATTAAAAGTAAATTTACCAGCCTGAGTCGATGTGTTAAGAAAACATGAGAATTTAGGATTTACACAATCGATGTTGTAAAGAGAACATATCGTATTTAAATCCAGAATCCCTGACTCTAATTTTGTCAGATGAGAATCCAGATGCGGCCGAAGAAGACACGCAGAAAAGTGAAGATCAAGCGGACACCGGGGGGGACGGCGAGGAGGGGAAGCAGGCTGCGGTAGCCGGCGAGGAGGACTGGGAGCTTCCCTACAGCGACGAGGAAATGGAGGACCCCAAAAACTGGATGCCTGCTCCGACTGAGATCAAAAGACTCTATGAGGTCCTTGCTAAAGGGGAGATGCTGGAGCTGAACTTTGTGCCGTTGCCCAGGAGGCCCCCGACTCCGGAGCGCACCCCTTCGCCCGAGATGAACGACGAAGACGAAGCGGAAAAGGAACGGGAGAGGCTGGAGAGGGAACGGAAGTCAGTACCTCCACTGCTTCCAGTTAGATCAAATGGCTTGCCTGGCTTGTTGGAGATAAAACAGCTTTGTGGTATTTTTTTATTCTCCTTTTCTAGGCCTCCAACTCCAACTGAGTTCGACTTCGACGAGGAGCAAATGCAAAGCACGCCGAAAAACTCCTTCCTCAACAGACGCAGAACACCAGGTGAAACAAATCCTCCAAGCACATACGAGAAACACGAAGCACTCTGATAAAATGACCGTTTTTTTTCTCCTCTTCTACTAGGGTCTTCCGCCCGCTCCTCCGTAAAACGAGAAGCTCGCCTGGACAAGGTGCTGTCGGACATGAAGCGCCACCGGAGAATCGAGGAGCACATTTTGCGCACGGGGCGGGACCTTTTCAAGAGCGAGAAGAAACTGGAGGAAGCGCTTTCCCCGAACAGCCAGAAGGAGCGAGAGAAGGAGAGGGAGAGAGACAGCAACCCCGACACCATCTTCTCCCCGAGACAGAGGAGGTACTAAAGGATTCTCTGATGAGGACTTGGACCAGAGGAGACCGAGAGCTTCTCCAGGCTTTCCAAAAACAGAATCATTTGTAATGTAAAAAGTTTTCTATGTTTTTTTGTGTGTTTTGTATGAGAATAAACATTTTGAACTAAAACTGTCATCTGACTTATTTTAAACACAATGGCGCTTTTAAGTGAATGTTGATTGTATTTTCCCGACAAATAAAACAAGCTGGGCAGCTAAATATATTCATCCATAATAAGAGGTGTAACAGTACATGTAGTCAGATATTTTGGTATGGTACGCACACGAATCCAGCTGTTTTCTACCTCAACACATGCAGACGGTTTATGTGCAGAACTCAGAGCGTTATTTGGTAACATCAATGGTTTCTCATGCAGCTACAGTAGAAAAGGAAAGATGGACTGAACCAGAACACATCGTTCAACAGCAATAAGGTCCATAACACGCTCTGCACTGAAGTGAATGACTCACCTGAAACAATGTCAAGCTGAATGTAAACATCACTGATACTAGAGAAGAAACAGCTCACGTCCAACATGGCTACCAGCAGCCTCCAATAAGCCCAAACTCCTTAGTCGGTGGAACCCCCATTGATGAGAAGGGATTTTCCCCAACAGCTGCCCAGGCTGCATTCAAATGGGAGACTAGGCTGTCAAAATATCAAAACTCCAAAGTGATTTAAGCATGTTTTCTTCTTTATTGTGTACACATTTCTGAACATCAACACTGATTGTTTTAAGCGGTTAAATTGTTCTACTCTGGCTATGTCTGCTTGTACTATTTTGTTCATGAAAGAAAAATCCAATCAAATCTTGCAAGCAGTTCTATACTTTCAACTTTAAGTTATAGAAAATAATCAAATTGAAGGAATTCAGGAAAAAAGGTTCTTTGTTTAATGCAGATCAAAGTAAAATAGAAATAAAGTCACATGCAAATTTGTATTTATTTTATCTTGATTAAAGTGTACTGAAGATGTACCAAACCCTGACTTTAAAACCCCAAATACGTACCAAATCATGATTTATTTTTTTATGTTGCACTCCTAATGCATTTGATGATACCACTCTGCTGAGATACATTTTGCAGCAAACTGCCTGACTTGTCCGATCTGTGGACCACCGCTAACCGTTTTTGTTCTGGGGTAATTTTAGTTGGATCTTCTGCCATTGAAAAGCAGCTCACTCAGGTTGATATGAAGTAGCAGACTTGCCATCTTTTCTGTTTTTCTTAACTTTATTTTAATTTTGCCAAATTTGGGTGCAATCGACCAGTTTCACCCCCCATACTTGAGCCTACAGAGGGATCGCCTTCCACTTAGCACAACTTTTCTAGATTATCTTGGTTTCTTCTCTTTTCCCCTCTTCTCTTCAGTCGTTTCTACATGATTTAGAAATAAGAAGACAGTTGATTTAGGATCTTCTGGAGTATTTCCTGTGTATTATGGCTAAAAAATTTAAGTCAGGTCTGCAGAGAGGATAATGAAGGGTTGACCTTCAGTTCCATCTAGGACAGGTGCAGCCTCAGGAAAAGGGCAGCTAATGTCTCCGCAGACCACACACATATTGTACACTGTTTAGATCTAACTCCAGGTTGGCACTTTTCTTTAATTTCAATGTCTGACAATTTTGTCAGCTGATCTGCAGAAACAATGTTTGTTGAAGAGAAACATAGTGGAATTTTAACCAACTCATGACCAAAATTGTTAAACCAAAACACCTTGTATTTGTGTAGAATACTTAAAAGATGCGCAGTAAGGGAGTCCTTTTGTCGCATTGTCCATGTCAACTTTCTATTTCTGGTAGTTATTTAGTATTACCGTGTGGTTTTTACTCTCCAACAAAAGTTAATAATAAACAGGGTAAAATGAAAAACTTAAATCATGTCTGTGTTGACTTGATGCCAACAGAAGGGTTAAAAGTGAACCAAGTTGCTAAATTGGTCAAAAGTGACCACTTTTCAGACACAACCTACTATGATGAATAAAGCATACATGTCTGTGAATGAGAACATTAATGAGTTTATGTTCATAATTGAACACCTAAGCATTTGTAACTAAAGTTAAAGTTTTTCTTCATTTATCATATTCTGTCTGTAATAAAGCTTAAAAAATGTAAGTAGGTCAAGAAATCACTAACAATTTAGAACATCAATCATGGCCTGGCATCCATTTTATTCTCCACTGCCGTTGCAGGTAATATTTTTACACACAAAGCGAAGCAAGAGGGAGTAGTATAGTTTAAAGCAGGACCCTCGATGTATACGCCTACATTGGCAATATGGTTCTTCACAAACAAAATGGCTGAACTTTGCTGCCCTCGAGCAAACATACAGACACCTTTGATGACTGTTGGTCCCCTCTGGAAACTTTTACTAATATCTTTAAAAGGACAGCGGCATAAACGACAATTTCAGCAGAACAAACGTAGCACAGTTGACACCAATTTTGTTTGATTTGGGTAACGTGGGGCGGAGTTGGTTGACGTTTTACCTTTGAAACCTTCGATATCAAATTGAAGTAGCACAAACATGTTTCTAAACCGAACAACACAAATGTAACAGAACCAAATGAGACAATTTCTGATTGATTTCATTAATGTGACAGATTGTGGCTTTTTGAGATCTTTTAGCTCCGTTTAAGATAAGGGAGATCCTGGTTCTGCAGGTTATGGACCAATGTGGCTCGGGTTTGTTTGGTTTGGATAGGTTTCTCAAAAAGTTACATCTTTTGAAAACCCATTTTTGTATTTACTCCATCTTTGTCCGATGATATAAAACAGGAGACACGGTAGGGGGGTTAATACTTTTTCACAGGTGATGACTAGAACTTTTAAGAGACAGATCTGCATGCATATGGTGTTAATATTTAAATCTTCCAGCTTAGACGCCCTCTACTGGTTCAACTGATAATTTGCTAAGGGTCATCAATCAGCAGTGTTTCTCATTAAGGTTCTCTTCAAAGCACACTGCCTTGTTTTAGTAGTTTCCCTGCTTTAGCATTTCAATCGATGGCTAATTAACAGGCTTTTGCTGAACTGCAATCATCTGAAGCAGCATCTGAAACATGCAGGGCTGTGTGCCTTGAGGACCACAGTTGGGAAACAATGTCATACAGTACTTTAGAGGACATTTATAGGGCATCAAAACTATCAAAGCAAAAAAAAAGAAAAAAAGAAGAAATGACTCAAGACAGGCTCAGGACAGAAAGAAGTATATTTTCGCTAAGTTCGAGTAACAATACAGCCTTCACATAAGGCTCAGAAGCATAGAGTATACGTATGCATACATATGCATTCAAATTCACAAACCAAATAAATAAATAAATAATTACTTACAAATAAATAACAAGCATTTTGTGGAATATACAGTACAGCAGTTGAAATGTTCCAATATTGCCGAGAAGCAGTACCTTATGGATCCACAGAACTCGGGGATGAATATTCAGTGTTCGACATGCCAACAGGGGTCCAAATGCTGCAGCACACCCTGTCGTTATGCTCTTTGATTTGTTTTTTTTTCTTCTTCTTTCTACTTTTCCTAAAACCAATTCCCAGCTGCATTAAAGCAACACAAAGTGATAAAACAAGCCAGTTTGTTCATAGGTGGTTCATGGAACCAGTGGCTCAATGACCGGGGCTTTCCACAAAGTTTGACAACTTTTAAGATAAAAAAAAAACAAACAAAAAAAAAGAAATAAGTGAGGAGAAACGTGGTGGATGTCAGTCACGAGGGAATGCTTCCCTGCAAGGTAACGCTCTATTCTTGTTTCCCTTCGAACATAAAGTTTCCTGATGAAGATTAAAAATACTGAAATCTCATGAATCCCTTTGTGAAATAATCATGCCAAGCAAACAGATGTTTTAAGATCAAGAGCAGCACCGAACTTATTAAAAAAAACAAAAGTAGTTGGAAATTTGTATTTGTGGCAAAATGGGATGAAAATGTGACACCAGTGAATGGAATGACATTAAAACTACACGGAAACAAGGAGCACAGCTAAAACCGTTCCGGGACGTTTGCACACACTAAGCTGTAAAACCAACCACTTGATTGTTACTGATCAGTAAGTCTGTGTAATAATAAGGTGCTAAAATATGTGAGAACATATTAGGCCTGTTATAGTTTAACATGGAATTAGGAGTATTACTCGGGTTTTGGGTTTAAAACGAAACAAGACTAAATTTGTCTGAGATTAAAGTGATAAATTGATGCTAGAGATCAATCGGAGCCAGAGGAAAGCTCATCACCTACCAGCCCAGCACAAATGGTAATGTCACGATTTTAAACACCCCCAGTTTCATGGCTTAATAATAATTATTATTCAACAATTAAATTTATGTTTTCAATTAAAAATTTACTCAGAACTCTAAATTTTTCCAAGACAAAGTAAATTCTTTTACACAGAAGCAAAAAAACTTTCCAAATAGGGGTTAATTTTTTAACTTTTTAGTTTATCAACTGAGGTTTTCTTTCAAATGTTCTTTTTAAAAACCATAGAGATCAGAGAGACTAGAAATGTTAAAAGAAACGGTTGTACTGAGGATTTGCAAAATTTTTCCAAGGATGATTTTTTTGAAATAAGTCAGAACAAGAATGCAACAAATAAAGGCAATCTTATGTTTCAATTGATAAATCCAGAGATTAGAGTAACTGTTATTTTCTCGCTAAGATTTGCTTGAAAATGTAGATCTCCTTTTTTCCCCCCTTATTAAATATCCAAACGACTGATTTGATCTCAGATCTTTTACAGATCATATTTTATTTATTTTGGGAATAAAGATTTTTGTTTACCTTTTAACACTGAAACAGCAGAGTTGGGGACTTTTCTTGAACTTTTCACCCCCTCCGAGCAGAATTCCCATTCCATTGTGCAACCAAATAAAACGGAAATAAAAATTAATGCCTTTTTTTGTCTCCACATAATACTGACATGGAAAAGACAACTTTACATTTGCTATGTACAACCGTCACATTTTGCTGTCTGTCGAAAGAAACTAAAACAAAGGAACCTGGAAGAGTGGGGGAACGGGGTAAGGCAGCAGAATACAGTATAATGACGCATCTCCCTTCTAAAGACGAGTCAGTCTGCAGGTTGGTTACATTGTGTTAGTGTGACAGTGACTACATAGAGGATACAGATAAACACTAACAAGTCAAAATACTGCTTAGCTGGGGTATTTTTTTTTTCCTTTTATCGTTTTTTTTTAAGGTCTTCATTACTAAACTGAATCAGGCCTTTCATCTATAGCAAACATACTAACATACAATATAATACATTCCTATTTTCCTGCTCTTCCTATAATACAGGGCAGCGAGGACTGCATGTGATCTACATGAGGGGAAATAGTCACCTATGCTTGCTAGATATCCAGGCAAATTCCTCACAGTTCAGTGCATGTTCCTATCCGTCACAGTGCCAGATGACATCTTAAATACTAAGGTGCCCTAAAGCTCCCAATGGTTCCTACAAAACGACCAAGCTGAAGTGATTGAAAGTCAGCCACCAATGCGTTTAGTTGTTTTCTGGCTCTAAACACTTCAGTGTGATTTGAGGTCATCATCTCGACATGTTATCAGTCTTACTTTTTGCTTTCCTTTCCGTTACATACTCATTGGTACATTCGCCTTCCTTTCCCCCCCAATCCCCCCTCGCCGTCACTCCTCTCAGTGAGTGCTCAGCTCGGGCTCTGTGGAGCGCGTGCTGTAGCCGTTGGCAGGCTGCGCCAGCGCGTCGCCGTCCGCCGGGTGCTCCTTGGTGTCGGCCGAGGGGGCGCGCGCCCTCTGGGAGCGGGACTTGCCGGTGAATAATCGTAGGGCGCCCCTGCAGATGAGGGAGAACCAGTAGAGCTGGGGCGCCATGAGGAGGGCGGCGCCGACGTTACAGTGCCAGGGTACCGTCAGGGGAACCATGTGGAACGGGATGGATGCGTACCTGCAGCCAAACAGCAGAGACGGAAAACAGAACGTTTTATTTCACACTTTCAGAAGAGCATTTAATGCACTCATTTTGGTCATGAAGGTCATAAAAATTTAGGCTTTAAATGTTTAACAAGAATTGGATATACAACTTTAAATTTGCTGTGGATTCCCTAAAACTGTGATAAATTGTCACACTTTTCCAGGTGTAATTTTCCAAGCTTCACCGCCAGTTTTTCTGCAGCATCTGTTGAGTTATTATTTTCTCTTTCCCAAAGAAATCATGAAACACAGTGCTGAAGCTTTGGATTCAGCAGTGAGGTAAAGGTCCCTTTTGGCCTCTTAGATTGAGTCAAATCTATAAAATAAAAGAAAAAGAGAAAAAAAAGAAGAAAAAAAACCTAATGGCTTGACTGGGAAGTGACCAGAACTTAATTCACCCAACAAAACTCCAAGAAGTAGGAATTTCAAAGCTCTGTTTGGGTTTATAAACCCCTGGTTAAGACCCTTGGTCTGGTTTTAAACCCAGAATTAAAGGAATGTAAAAGGTTTTAAAAAAAAGCAGCAAAAAGGCTTCTTTATTTAAGATTGAGTGTAAAATTATTAATGGGCTGAAAGAAATGCTAGCTGTGACACTTTAACCCAAAACCAAAGGTGGTAACCTACGATGAGGTCGTAGGGAGCACTGCTGCCTTGTAGCAAGAGGATCCTGGGTTAAAGTCCCAGCCTGGAATCGTTCTGCATGTTCTCCCAGCCCATGCGTGTGTTCTCTCCGTGTTAGGGGTGTAACGGTACATGTATTTGTATTTTTCGGTACGGCCCTGTCGGTTCAGCACACATGTACCGAACGAACAGCTGTCTCTACTGAACACATGCAGAATGTTTATGTGCCGAGCAAAGCGCAACTTTTTAAAAAAGTGACACCAAAACAAAACAGAAAGGACTCCCCGCTATCACTAAACTCTGCTATTTGGGAACATGAATAGTTTCTCATGCAGCTACAGTAGAAAAATAAAGATGGACCGAATCTGAACTTTGTCAGTGAACGCATCTTTCAACAGCAATAAGGTCCATAACACGCTCTGCACTGAACTGAATGACTCGCTTAAAACAATTTCAAGCTGAATGTAAACATCCCTGATACTAGAGAAAAACCAGCTGACGTCAACATGGCTACCAGTAGCATCCAATCAGACCAAACTCCTTGTTCTGGATAAAATGCAAGTCAGTGGTATGAGAAGGGATTTTCCCAACAGCTCAAAACAACTCCAAAGTGAATTAAGCATGTTTTATTCTCAAATATGGCAAAGTATTACTTAAACATTTCTAAACATGAACACAGACTGTTTTTAAGTGGTTATATTGTTTACTACTCTGGCTATGTCTGCTTGTACAATTTTATTTATTTTTTAAAAATCTCAAGTCAGTTCTATACTTTCAACTTTTTTAATTTAAAGAACATAACAAAATCTAATTACTTTCAGGAATTCAAAGGAAGGAACTTTGGGGGGGAAAAAAGTCATACGCACATTTGTTTTTATTTTTCCTTGATTAAAGTGTACCAAAAACGTACCGAAGACGGATTTTTGTGTACCATTACACCCTTACTCTGGGTACGCCATCTTCATCCCACAGTCCAAAAACATAACTGTCAAGTTTATCTGGTCTACAGTTTAACTTCCTTTTAATAAGATATCAGAAAAGCTGTCAGGGTCACACAGCACTGCTCTTCCACCACCTTTTGCCGTGCACTGCTGGTCAGCTGGTTGAAACACGACTGCCACACTTTTCACATACAAAAATACATGGAAATTCAATTTGTGGAAACTAAAGGAACCAAAAAGGTTTTTAAAACTTGAATTGCCTCCATAACACAATAAGCGGCTTACATTCCTCTGACAGACTCTGTAAACTTCTGACTGCAATTTTAGATCAAGTAGCTGTGCAGGTTAGTGACCCCCCAGCTCAGATGGCAGAACAGAGACGGAAAGAGAAGACATACCTTCCATAGACGTAGTAGAGGTAAGGGAAGAGTAGGACTCGAAAGATGAAAAAAGTGACCAGCATAAGAGCCCCATTCACTTTGTGCAGCAGAGTGTGTTGCTGTTTGTACTGAGAGTGGGGGGAAAAAAACAGAGAGGGAGAAAGGAAACGCAAGAGGTACAAGCCAACAATGTTAATATTGTGAATGTTATAAAGGTCATTCTAACACAGATTTTACACTATTTGCTCAGTGATTATGGGATGGCGGGTGGAGCACAGGGATGTATATTTCTGGTCAGAAGCTGGTTGGTTTCTATAGGATGCAAGTGGAGTTTTCATGACATTCTTAAAAATCTGGCTGAATTTAGGCGTTTTTGGACCAAACTGTTCTTTTTAGTGGTAATAAGAAGCGCTTCAAACCAAATCTCCTCTTCTTTGGTTTAATTTTGCACTGTCGGGGGGGGGGGGGCGGCGCTGTGGTTGTGCAACTGCAGGTTTTACAGAATCACTTACGAACTTGCCGCTGTCCTAAACAACTGTGCGAGCTACAAGAAGAGCTGTTTTTTATTAAGTCTTGAGGATTGCACAATTAAAGTAAAGTAGTTTGTTTTTCAGTGATTCTACACATTTTTTGTAAAACATACATATTTTCCAGAGTGGAATTTCTCAGTTCTTTGCAGTTTTAGTCAATTTTAAAAGCTCAAACAACAGAAACGCATGCTTAAAAAAGGTAAAAACAACAGACGAAACAGATTATATTAAACCTAGAATTGAGAGTTTCAAACAAATCTAACTTTTACAATGCCTCTTCAACAACTGGTAAACAGCCTCCTTTTGTATGGCGCTTTATCAAGTCCAAGGATTCAAAAGTCCTTTACGCAACAGTCACCCATGCATATACTAATGCTGGTAAGCTACATTATAGCTACAGTTGCCCTGGGGCAGACTGACAGAAGCGAGGCTACCATTCAATCGGCATGACTAGCAGAAACAGCAAAATGACTTAGAGGGCCGAAGTGTGGGTTCGAACCGGCAACCCAGCGGTTACAAGACAAAGCCCTGCCTCCTCAGCTCCTGCTGTCCTTAAGGAGAACAGGAACGATGGGAATTGTGTAGCAGTTAAGGTCTTTGCAGACCGGGTCCGTTTTTTTCGTGCGATTAATTCGCACAACAGTATTTTCTTTCGAATCAATGTCAAGTCAATGGGGACGTGCACACCACTGACGAAATTCCATCCTGCGATTTTGCGAGTTTTTCATTTTTCGGATTGAGGTCAATTTTTTTAAAACTCGTATCCGACAGATAAACACTTGACCAATCAGAGAAGGCGTGGTGATTGCGTCATCAGAGCAGAGAGTCACGAACTGAAGTGTTACTTTCATTGAAGTAACTAATTTTTTCTTCACCATGGCTGAGCTTCTGATCCTTTTTGTGTCCCAGCACCCCTTTCTCTTTAATAAAAGAGATAAACTACAAGGACAACGATTATAAGGATAATGTGTGGCGATCCATTGCCGAACAACTTGGATATGAAGATGGTGAGTAAATCAATGTGTACAAAAAAGCTGTGTAGCCATTAGCTCTCGATACGTCCCGACTTGACACCTCTTGGAAATTCAAGCAGAAATGTACACAAAAGTTTACAAAACTTGAACGTTAATCAAACACACAGTCACAAATCCATAACATCTCAAACGAGATGCGGTAACTTATTAACCTGGAATGCGTATTAACTAGACCGCTGTACAACTTCAGCTCCTGGACCTGACGATGGTACTCTCCAAACTCTCCTCCAGAACAGGATGTACCCAATGCGCTCTTTTCTTCTTTTCTTTCGCCATCATTATCAACACAATGTCGTCCTCACTTGATGTTGAATCCATTTTTAGTTTTGCCGCCTTACGTTTAATAGAATCTTCAGCGAAGGAGACACATCCGTAGTGTTGAGGCTATGGCCTTTGACTGAACGAACTGCATCTCCCAGCATTCTTTCACTGAACGAACTGCATCTCCCAGCATCCGTTGCGCTGCCCTCAACCCATTCTCATTGGTCTGTGGCCAGTGATGACATCACAGAGTTGATAAAGGGCAGCGCGAAGATTGAAATCTTCGTCTTTTGGCTCCCCAGCGGTGCCGCAAGGAGACGCTTTAATCCATTGCTAGCATTTTCCCTTTTTTCCGTTCAAACCTGCTGGACCAGGAAGAACTTCCCTTTTAAACTTCAAAGTGAATCGGCCGAGCAAACAGACTTTCTTGTACGGGTAACCAGGGAGTCCGCTGGCCATCTGAGCTCTATTTAAACCGGCCTGAGTCCCTCGGCGCCTAAAGTCGGACCTCCGTCTTTCCGACCTCGGTTTTGCGCAAACCACTCCCTTTAAACTGGACACTTCCTACGTTCTTCGTCGTGGACTGTGGAGAGCTGCCCCCACCAAGTAGGATTAAACTGGTTCATATCTTTTGGTCTGGGTAGAGGAGAATTAGGTCTTAACGGGTTAATATATCCGTTTTCTGTTGGTTAAAATAAGTCTGTCAACTTGTTAGGCACTGTTATTCTTTTTCTGATTGCTTGTAACCAATGATATCTTTGGTGTGCATTGAATAGAGTGAGAGTCGATGGAATCCTATAGAACTTGCAAGTTTTTTTGTTGTTATCAAAGCGATTTGTGCCAACAACAGCACAAGACATGATTGCGTCTTTCTGCAGACAACATGCGCAGTAGAGCAGGGAGTGACGTAGACCGATAATCCCTCTAAATAGCACATCAAAAATGCCACATTTCCTGGCTCACAAGGTAGCGCTTTGTCCTGCTGCCAGGAAATGGGCAGCTGTAGCTAGCTTACCACTATCAGTGGGCGAATGATTGTAGTGTAAAGCATTTTGGAGTTCTTGGACTAGATGAAACACAAATACAGGCCATTTACCATCGCATGATGTGGCACCGTAGACTAAATGGCAAATTATGTACGCGACAGCATCAGATGTGTAGATGGGAAACACTGGAGTGTTGTTTACTTAAATATTGTTGTAGTACAAAAGAGATCTTACTATCACATCTTGGTGCCACTGGACAGAAAACCCAAACATGTCGGGTTCAATACTGTGTGCTTATTTTTCCTATCTGATCAACACTGACAACTGCGGTGTTTGTTCAGGGTACATTTCCTCATTCCTGTGCTTTTTTTGAAATTTTTATTTCGCTGATCACAAAGGACCTTTTCTATTGTCGCATTTTTAACCGAAACATACAATGGTTGATTGTAATTAGCATGCTTTTATTATTAGCCTTTGTCTTTTTAAAAGCACAGACTCTGAATCAGTAAATAAAAATAACGCAATAAAAGCAGTTGTACAAATTCAAAATGGCTGAACTTCTTGCAGTGCAAAAACAAAACAAAAAAAGAAAAATGTATTCACATTCTAAAACGTTAAAAATATTAACATGGTATGAATGTTTAGGTCTAAAACTTGGGAGGAGAACCACCACGTCGGTTGGGCTAATCTCCAAACAGACACTAAAACAATGCAGAGGCATAACCACAAACCTGAACAGATGCAGATGTGTTGCAATTCATACAATGTGTATCCAATCACACTGTCAGCAATTAAAGATTGACATTTAACACACATCTGACAGCATGAACAAGCTGCATGCAGGGAGTGACCGGAAATATACGCTCTCCGGTAAATTAAAAAGGAGAAGAAAAAAAAGTGTCAATTAAGACCTTTAGTCGGTGACATGCACATGCGATGGTGACTTTCTTTCAGACTTGACTGAACACTTACCTGGATGAGTATTTTTCCTAAGCAGACGGATGGAGTGCTGAGCTCAGCCATGAACATTATTCCCTGGAAATAGTCTCCCTTTCCTTGTCGCCAAAACTGGAGAGAGAAAAAACCTTCATATTTATAGCAGATTCGGTTACGTTATTACAGTTTCCCTGCCTCTCCCACATCTCGGCGCAACAAAAAGAGCAACACGCGACAGTTACCACAGACACGGGGAAGCAGACGGTGACCATGACAACATGGTGCAGCACCATGAGGAACTCGCGGCGCAAGTAGCTCCTCACTGCTGAGCTCATGTGTTGGGGGGCCGCCGAGGCCTCCTCATGTCCTTTCACCCGCAGCTTGTACCAGTAGCACATGAACATGGCGTAGATGTCGTAGACGAAGTAGGGGACAGCAAACATGATGTAGGTGCTCGTAAGCCAGTGCCTGTGTAGAAAGGAAAAAAGGGTTTTTAATCTAGGCAGCAATTTTATTTAAAGTTCAGAGCCTGAGAATTACTAACTGTTTCAACTTACCGGTCCTCGATAACGTCTTTACAGGAGGAAGCGATGATGTAGCCGGCTGAAGAAGCCATGACTGCCTGAATTGATGATACCAACCTGTGTGCGTGAACAGCAAAACATGCAATAATCACATGGTTCAGATGTTTCTTCATGCTACAACCACAAACTTCATTTGGATAATTCATCTGAAGGCCATCAGTCATTTTGACTGGATGCAGGCATTTTTTACTTTACGCACAGAGTACAGGCAACTAAACCAATCAACAAAAAAAAGATTCCCATGAGCGCATCTGAGCATCCTCTCAGAGCTGGACACTGTACTCGATGCATTTGGCTATCCAGGAGCTGACAGCAAGTTCAAGTGTTATGGAGGCTTTGAAGCGCGTCTATAACCAGCTGCATCGGTCACAGACCGGTGCTGAAGGAGCGCATGCTGCGGTTTTTCCTCATGCCGAAGCGAGGGCTTGCGGGATCAGGGTTCAGCCTCCAGAACATCAAAACCGCAAAGAGAAGTCGTCTGTTTGAGTCAAAAACCCAAAACCTCCTGAAAATAGCCTCCACAGCAATCCCACCTGAGATACTGGACTACGCACAAGCAGGCGGGCAGTTCAGGTCCATGCGGACCAGGAGGGAATTGTGAAACGGTGAGTTCAGGTCACAGCAGGTGAACTGTTCGTAGTTAAAGTGAAATCGCTGAATTTAACTGTTTAAATGTCAATTATTATCATTTTAAAAATTCACTGATAGGGGGGCACGGTGGCGCAGCTGGTAGCGTAGCTCACCTCACAGCTAGAAGGTCCTGGGTTCGATTACCGCCAGGGATGCTGTGGGTGCGTTTGTTCCCCCACATCATCGCCACCCACACCCTGGGTGGGGTTGGCGAAAGGGCCCTTCTGTGTGGAGTTTGCATGTTCTCCCCGTGTCCACTTGAGCAGCTAATGTGAGCTAATCCCACAAAAACATGCACTAGTCCTGGGGCTGTATACTGCCTCCTCCTGGCCGGCCGGGGCGCCTGAAGGGATGGGGAGGATCTGGCTGGAACAACGTGATCCTTCCACATGCTACGTCCAGCTGGAGAAACCCCGCCCAGTCAGGTGAAAAGAAGGGCCTGCTCACTCCCCAAGCATGAAGGAGGCTTGGGTTTCAGTGCGGGGCAATCCCGGGGCTGGCAGAGGGAGAGTGGAACCCCAGGACTGGAGCACTATCTGGGTGATAAATAATGGGGGGGAAAACTGTGGGATAAAAAAAAATAATAATAATTTCACTGGTAAAAAATAAAGACGGGATTTTGTTGACCCCACCAGTCAAACAGACAGACAACGAAAAAGTCAAGCGGAACCTCTGATATATATACACTTTTCTCTCAACCAGGTGTTTGAAACCTTTAAAATCCTAAGATCCGACAAAAATTTTGTCTGGAGCCACAAAATCTACACGACCTTTCGAAAAAAAAAAAGAAAGAAAGATAGTAATTACAACTTTATAAACTAATTAGGGCTTCACAGTAGTCTAAAAACTTGCCACAGACGTTAATTCAGGTCAATGAAGTGATAACGAGATGACTTTGTGTATTAATATCTTTCTGTATTGTGTTCATGCGAGTATAAAGCTCAAGACTATCCAGCTATTGGGAAAAAAATTCAGCTCTTATATCCAGCTCGTCAACATGGTCTTCTTGAAGAAGCTATATCCATCTACCGTACTTCTACTGTTTTAGTAAACAATAAGACCTAGCAGTACTTTCGTAAAAATCAGCAAATAAGAACTTTTAATAATTAATAACTGATAATTATTCCAACCAAGCAGTTTGCCATATTAATATTTCATATAAGGATATTACAATAATAAATATGTGATATATTGTGCTTAAATTAACTTTTCAATTTTGTTTTGTATAAATAAATAGCACCAATTCACAAGACACAGCATCTCAAGGCACTTTACAAATAATCATTTACTTGCCTGTTTTTACTACATACAATTTCAATATCTCTCATAATTTCTCTTTTTGTTTAAGAAACATTAATAAAGATTTTCAATGAGAAAATGACTGCATATTTCTGAAAATGAGGCATCTTTTTTTTTAAACCACATTGATTTAAGCCTAATGAGACAAAAAAACAAAGAAAAATTAGCCTTGAATGGCATTCTTTTTAAGTGTTAAATATCAAAACAAATCTCAGTTCTATAACATTATTGCTCAAACCCATTAGAAGCCGTTGTGGAGGGCCTAAAGAGCCTCTAGAGCAACAGGTTGCAGAACCCTGATCTAGACCATTCCATTTAGGTCTGGTTCTATGTTTGATTTCGTCGTCCAGCATAAAGGCGAACCTCCACCACCTTCTCAGGTTTTCTGCAGTTTAACAACCTTTCTTATGTTTAGCTCCTTCCGTGTTTCAGTCAACTCTGACCAGGTTCCCTGCTCCTGCAGAAGAACAGCGCCGCGCAGACGTTTCACCGTGGGGATAATGTGTTCAGGGGTCAGGTTTTCTGCCACACAGCGTTTTGCTTGTAGGTTAAAAGTTACATTTTGGAATCATTTGACCAGAGCACCTTTTTTTTGCCTATGTGGCTTGTGCTAAATAGCAAAGAACGACTTCTTCTGGCTTTCTATGACACTTCTTGCTACTCTTCTAGGGCTGGACGATATTGCCAAAACTTATATCACGATATATTTCTTGATTTTGGTCTATACGATATAATTCCGATATCGATATATACTATATAAAAGCGTCAGAAAAACTGCCAAGAATGCCCACAACAGATGGTTAATTATATATTTATTAAATGGCATTTAACAAATATACCAAGCATAAATTGCAAACAATTAAAAATAATATAAAAAATTGGTGCCTTTGGATATAAACATCCTATTTTGTGTGAAGCATATTGCATTTGTTACAGAAATGATTTTAGTAATAAATCCTCATACCCTACACAAAATAACGTAAAACTCAGGTGTGTTTTAACCGTATAACTTACAAATAGCAGAGTTTAGTTGGTGCCCGAAGCATTGTAGTCTTGTCCATGCGTTCAACTCGGCTCAACTCGTTAAGAGCGCTCATTTTGTTAATAAAACTTGCCTGTTGAGATTAGCCTAGTTTATCTGTCTACCACGTCCTGAGCACAGCCAACTGCTGCTGCCGGGCTCCTGTCTGTGGTGTTAGTGAAACGCTGTAATTATATACTGTAATTTATATTCATTCCCTGCTCTCTCTGACCCCATTCCTGTCAAGTAACTGTCACATAAAGGCCACTGGAGCCAAAAAAAATCCTTAAAAAAAATAAAAATTACTGTAATGTATATAGAATTACCGGAAATGTGTTTAAAACTCATATCACGTTATGGAATCAAAGTATACCGCAGTACAGTGGCGACTGGCCAATAGAGGGCGATAGGGCGCCGCCACCCCAGTGTTTCAGATTTTTTTTTTTTTTTACAATAATCAGATATTCTAAGTTAATTGTGTGTTTAAATTCGTAACAAAGTATCATATATAAAAATATTTATCATTTTCGGAGAAAAAGCTCCGCCTGCTGAGCGGCTGGGGCGACAGAAAAATCGCAGCAGCAGCCAGCCAATCACTGACAAGAAATTCACACATGGCAACAGGAATTTATCCAATCAGCGTCGTTGATTCGGACGCATGAAGGACAATAGAGAAATCGCCCCAAGGCTGGTGTGAGGGCAGACAAGATACCTGGTGGTGACATTGGCAGTGTGATTTCTCTACCACAAGGGGGCGCTGGTGTTAGAGTTAACAGCTTTGTGTGTAAAATTTTTGTGTAAACCTAGTAAGTTATTTGTTTCCAGTTTGGTTCTAAACTTGTTTGTGCAATATTGTATTTATGTTTAGAATAAGAATACCTCAAGTTGTTAATATTGGCATTAAAATAATCAGTATTTCACATAGTACTGGTATCCAGGCGTTTATGTTCAATTGTTTTAGGATGATTATTGAAAATGACTTGATAAGCTATATGCACAGCTCCACTGCTTCCTGAACTAAGTACAGCCCTTTTATTTTCTGTCTGTGTTGGACAAACTGATCAATCCAGGTGTATCTGACCTCAGTAGTCACAACAACAATGGTCAGACACACCTGGATTAATCAGTTTGTCCAATGATGTAAGACAGGAAATAAAAGAGCTGTACTTAGTTCAGGAAATAGTGGAGTTGTGCACAAAGCTCAGAAAGCTCAGGTTTGATTTAAAAAAAAAAAAAAAAAAAGCACAGCCCCACCAAGAATATTTTTCACCAGCCGCCACTGCCGCGGTATATACTGAATTATTGTCCAGCCCTACACTCTTCTATAAAACCCTGTGTAGGTACCAGATCTGCTCGGGGGCTTGCGCCTTTTTATGAAGTAATGTTACATAATTGGCTGGGCGTTAGCAAGTTCACGTAGTAGTTTTTTTTTGTAGAACTTTACTAAACAAATAGCACGTATACAACACACGAACAAATGTAGTATACAGAAGTACTCAACAGACACAAACAGCCATGGGTGTTATATAAATACTATACATGCAAAAATGTAAGTATATGAATTGTCTGGAGAGCCTTTTTCTTGATAGCCTGATATTGATTTTATGTATGGTTAAACATTTATCACCTTTTTTGGGGGGTATTCTAAAAAAACTGAATAAAACATTTTACCATCGCCAATTATGGTTAATAACTACCTGCTAAACTCTTTCCAAAGCCCACGTGTGAAAGAGCAGTACCAGAAAAGATGTCACGTTTTCTGGATGATCCCCACAGAAGCTGTTATTGACATTTATGTCTCTTTTAAATTTCACCATTTAGTGCTTGGCAGGTTTAAATTTATAAAAGGTTGAGTGGCGTTGGCGTAGTGTGAGGTTATCGGCAACCGCAGGGCCCCGGAGCAGATCGTTACCTACCCCGGGTTTGTGGAGTGAACGACTGACGGTCGTCCTGTCGACAGGTTTTCCCACCCGAGCAGTGGATCCCTGCAGCTGCTCCAGCAACCATGAGCCTCTTGGCATCTTTCTCTGATTATTTTCCTCCTTCTCCTGTGCAATATCTTCCTCTGTCTTCATTATACTGTACAGAACAGCTGTACGTATACTATACTATACACAGATGGATTGTTGTATTTAGGGGTATCAGAGTAAACACATTTCACATTTTTTTATGCAAAATATTCAAAACCTGTGCAAGGAGGTATAATTGTACGAGCTACATTAATCTAATTAAAGCTTATGTTCAGGAAGACGATTGTTGGCGTTTTGGCTTTACACATCAACATGTCTAAGTTTTGAGGAGGTCTGACCTGGCTGACACGATGACCGCATCTCCTTCGCTCCATCTCAGCGCTGGGATGGACTTCAGGCATTGCTTGGACAGAAGGAAAAGGCCTGGAAAGAACACAGAGCCAGCAGCCAAGATGGTCAGCATGGTCCCTGGCGATCTGTCTTAGGAGGCAAGAAGTTCAGAAGACAATCTGGTCCTTGAGATCTGTCGCTCTCTGTCCTCTCTGAAAAACACAAGCCACGACAGAGAGGATGAGTGATCGCTCTAGAAACTCCCAAGTGTTTACATTTGGCTGCGCTTACAGAGATAAGAGAAAGGAACACACTATCATAGTCCAACATACGTGGCTATACATTAAGCTGAGGAGATGGAAGAAGCAGCGAGTTCAGGCACACAGTGACATATAGGTTGGCATTATGTTAACGAGCAAATCAACCAGCTTCATTTACTGGAAAAAAAACCAAAAAAAAAACAGGAAGATTACTGCTATCAGTAACCCTGCATATTTCATTTTTTGGAGTAAATTGCAAAGTTAATCAATGACTAAAAAGTATTCAGAGTATTTCCTGAAGACGGTTAAACCGCCTCTAGCAGCAATGAAAAGCTCTCCACACCTTTTTTTTTGTAGTTTTGGAAATTTTTCAAAACAAGTTGGATGACCAGCAGCAGGTCTCCCAGACAGGTGACCCTTTTTAAAGTTTAAATAAAGGATAGCAAAAAATTTTTTTTTTAAACCTGCCGATACGATATGTATCGCGATACAGGGGAGACGATACGCTATATTGCGATACTATGAGTGAGGGAATATATTGTAATTTTTAGAACTGAATTTAACTGTAGGAAAACTGTCACAGCTTTCTAAACACTCCAACCAGTTTCAGACTTTAACACATCCAGTTTTATTGCTAGATTTAGTTGATCCACTGGAACAAAGACGGAAAAAACAGCCACCAACTAGCGGTCATACTTTTAATTTTACTACAAAAATGACTGTCATCATTAATAGTTCCATTCAAATCCTAAAAACAAATTGATTCATTGCTTTTGAGCATCGATACAATTTCAGGAAATAAAATGTTGCAATATATCGGTGTATCGATATTTTCTTACATCCCTAGTCCTTGCATAAGTTGGCTCATACAAACAGACAAAAATATGACACCAAGTATCATGTAAAGAAAGTAAGCCCACTATTAATAGGTTGGGAGGGATCAAAGCACCGCTGACCAATGGCAAATGTGAACTACACAAATAAAAACTGAAGCTCTGACAGTTTGTTATAACATCCACAAACAGTACAGACTATTATTTATCGCTTAAAAGAGAAAAATAAACCCTGCTTATTACAAGTGTGAAACATACTGGACAATAGGGGTTCTCAAAGTGAATGTCGCAGGAAGTCAACCCCAAGGTCACATCATGAATTATTCAAATATATTAAGACTCTGCAAGCCTCTGTTAGAATATCACAAGCTAAACATGATCCCAATACAACAGCTGTAGAACAAGAACGGTTTAATTGGAAATCTATTTAGGGTAAAAACAGCAGTACAGAACTTCAGCTTGGAAGACGAGAAGAAAGATGGTCTGTTGGACAAGGCCAAAGAGGGATGAATCCAAAATGCCACAAATGAAAAATGTCAGCAAAAAAATAAAAAAATCATTGGCACATAGAGCATCTTAGCAATTTTTAGTCACTGCATTTAACATAAATTAATTTCAAACTATTCCAGAGCTAATTGTAAGACCACCTGCAGAAAATCTGAAGCTTTGCAGAAAACTGGATCATGCAAAAAGGACAGCAAAGCATGAACACAGCAGCAAACCACAAGAACTTTCACTCATTAAACCCAAGATGTCTACTTAGATTAAAGGTTAGTTAGAATGATGAGGAACCCAGAAAGCTCAGGACTACCATGAACCGATGAGGCATAACCGTGTCAACAGGGTTTTGTTTTTACAACGGCTAGCTGCCGATTAGCATCCCTAAAGGTCAAATAACATCTGAACCACGACCTCAAATCCCAGAGGAGTTGAAAAGGAGGCTTCATGGATGCAGAGATCAACCAAACAGCAGAGAGAGGAGGAGGAGGAAGTTCAAATCATCTCTTCAATCCATTGTAACAGGCAAGGATCACATCCCCTACTCCAAAATCCCTCTGCCCGGCTTTCTAACCATACAACCAGAGAGGGATATTCAAGAGGAGCGGCAAAAGCAAGTGAGGTGGATTAGCAGAGCTTGCTAACAGCTGATGATGTCAACCAGGGCATGTTGCTGTGGAATATCGTCTCTGCTGCCCGGATGTCATGATGGTCATGGGACTGTCTGGTCGCTCCATGTTGGCAGCTGCAGATTTCAACTGAGCTTGAGATATATATATATATATATATATATATATATATATATATATATATATATATATATATATATATATATATATATATATATTCTTTAAAATACCAGAATTTGCGCAGAATTTAAAATGTGTTCGTCTGTCTGATGACATTTTTAAATATTAAAATCAGGTGTTATGGTCAGTTACTCGGTACTGGAGTAACATTTTTATTGAATATATATATATATATATATATTTATTTTTTTTTTTTTTTTTTTTTAAAGTAGTGATGATACTGGCCTCAGTGAGATAGATAGAAAATAATATTCCAGTCTAAATGTTCCTGAATCATCCACCTGATAGTAAGGGGAGAATTTACCAGCTTCCCATCCATTCCCATTACAAATCTTGCAGTTTGCTTACACTACACTGGCTGACTCATTAAAAAAGAAAAAGTTCAAATCCATTGGCAAAATGCGCAATGCGCTTTTCTTCTTTGCTGTTCTTGGGTTTGTTTGGTTTTTGTTTCTGTTTTTAAATCGTCGAAATACATTGGTATTAGATGGGAAAGCTGGAGCTCAGTGTTCCTGCAGGAAAACGTTAGTTACTGTTCCCTGTCTAGGAGGTGAAGCTTAACCACAAACTAAAAACTAGTAACACGCTTTAGGAAAGACAGAAAGCTTTTAGTTAATATTAGGGGGAGCTAATTAATTAAACTGAAAACATGAAAGGGGAGAAAATAGAGATAAAAACTCGTAGAGTTATGCTAACTTAGCTGTGCGCTGGGTGTTTTCTTTTTAAACCAATGCACCAGCTAGCGAGGCTAAACCTGCGATGGAATGACACGAACAAGCAAGCAGCGAATTAAATACATAAAAAAAAATATTGTCACTTTATAGTCAGTAAAAGTAGATTGAAGTGATGCTTGCTCACTGAACAACAGAACTAGGTGGTTGACATTAAAATGAGCGACTGTCTGTCTGCTAACAATGACGATGCT
>OY747721.1:6870648-7013148 GCA_963556495.2 Valencia hispanica | reverse complement strand
ATAAACACAAAACTGAAACTGCACTCATCACCGACTTTTCCTGTCCATTTTTTTCCTCCTCGATTTAAGTGACATTTTAAGTCCTTTCGACACAAAGGGACAACCGACCGTTCATTACACGACTGATGCTGAAAACAAGTGCTATGCAGAAAGTTAAAATGCTAAATCTAAAAAAATAAAAAAATTCACCCACTGGACTGGAACAGAGAAAAAAAAAAAGGACATTGGCAATGACAGGTGCAATCAGATGAATGGCAAATCTATGTCAAAAAATTCAGAGGAAAATCAACTTTTTCATAAATATTATCATCTACAGCTAACTAACTTAGTGGAACTGCTAAATTTTACTCGTCATGACAGTTCTCTAACAACAAACATGGCTGAGCTTGCTTGGTTTATTTTGTTTTCATGCAAAAAGGTAGTTCAGAAGCCGAAGTGCTGATTAGCAGTTAGTTTTTTCTTTCCTGTGAAGGCCAGACCCAGAGAGGAAGACTCAGAGCAAAACGGTCCGAGAAAACTCAAACCTCCATCCTTACCGTGTCCGACAGTTTTAAGGTGCTTGATGCTCCTGAATAACAACTCTTATTTGTTTATTTTTTATTTCTGTACCTTTAGGAAACAAATGAGCACGAACATCCCCCATCATCCCCTACAGATGGATCTTCTTTCCTGATTACCTCCACATCCATCTAAGGTAAAAAATAAAAATAAATTAAAAAAAACCCAAACACGTTTAGCTAGCGTTAAAATGTCAATTTTCATCTCCATCTTTTGAAATAATACCACAAACAAGCGAGAGGAGCTCAAACTTACATGCACGCAAATACACGACTTCCCTTCTAATGTGTCTCTCGTTCCCCCCGAAACGTCTCGACGCAAACCATTTGGTTTTTTCAGTATTCTCGTTACGCGAGTTGCTAACTTGGAGGTAAGATCAGAGCTGGTGTGAGATTTACAGTACTTGGTACAGTTGTAGAGAGCAGCCAATGCCAAAACAAAAGGGGTTTTGGGGGGGGGGGGGGGAATCAGACGAAGAGACAAAGAGCGGGGACAGAGGGAGAACCACACTTTCATTAGAGTTTTCATTCGGGAACATTTGGACAGCACGTCCATGTTTGTCATTAGTGTCATTTAAACTGCTGCAGCATCTTTCCAGGTCGTCTTCTTTGATGCTCCAGCTCCAAAGCCAATCTCTTTCCTAAAGCTGTTTTTTCTCTCAGATTTGACCTCTAACCCCTAAGTGCCAATAAAAAATGAAAATAAAAAAAAGAAACCGGATCAGAATCTACAAGTAAGCGCCCCGGACTCGCTTCGGGATCCTGCCTGCTAACTGTGGGACTGCGTCGCCGCGATGCTAGAGCAGTCCGTGACGAGCAGGTCCACCACCGCGTTCCCGGTGACGTACACGGTGGGCGCCGCCGTCACCATGTTGCTGAGGGAGACGGAGCAGCTGGCGGACACGTTGGAGGTGACGGGGCTCGGCGCGGCCTGGCTGGTGCTGTGAGTGCCCATGTGGCCCTGGAGTTGGGTGGGCGTCTTGCACTGGACGCCGCACAGGTGGCAGACGAGGACACCGCCCGAGGCCGTGCCGCCGAAGCCGCCGGGGCTCTCCTTCCACTCCTGGCCGTGGTGCTTCTGGGCGTGGACGCGGAGGTACGTCAGCGTGGTGAAGCCTGGTGGAGGGGAGGAGAGCGAGCGTCATTTCGGAGAGACAGAACTCCAATTTCCTCCTTTCTGGGTATTTTAAGTACAGTTTACTGCATGGAAGTGGTGTCATGTGACTGATTAAAGAATCCCTAACAGCTGGAGGTCATGTTTGATAGGAGCCAAAATGCCCAAACAATAAAATCTTTAGAAAACTAATATCAAATTACATTTTCTCTATAAATGAGGCTATTTATCTGTATAAATCATTAAAATACTCAAATACATAAAGCGCTTTGCAAATTTATTAATACCCCTTGAACTTTTTTAATATTTTGACACATTAATATATTTCTTAGGGATTTGTGGTGACAGACCAACACAAAGTATCGAGTCAATCATTTGTAAATTCGTCTCCATCAGCTTTGACCACAGAGAAATTCTGGCCCATTTCTCCTTCTGTTAAAGGGGACATAATATGCAAAATTCACTTTTTTCATCCATTCGTGTTGCCATTTGGGTTTCTTCCGCCTCTATAAACCCTTCAAACATGAATAAAAGCCATCCATCCACTTCTTTTGCAAGTATTTGCTGTCTTTTGCTTCTACGAGCCGTTTAAAAAAAGCGCCTTACTGTGACGTCACGATAAGTGGAATTTTGATATAACTGCCCCTCGGCTTTCAGACCCCACCCAACCAAATTTCAATTCCATGCCATTTTCATGTGAGGCAAACAAGAGGGGTGGGCGTGGTCTGCAACCACTAATTTGCATAAAAGTGACAGAGCCCTCTAAATGGCTCATTCTGAAATGGACGGATATCGTCAAGAATTGATCTGGTGACATCGCTTTATGTCAGAATGATTTTCTGCAAAGAACTTCATCAACATGTTTTATACAGACCATAGAGCTATAATAACTTGTTTATAAAAAGGCATAATATGTCCCCTTTATGGAGCTCTAACTCTGATTTTAAAGAGAGGATCTGTGAACATCAATTTTCAAGCCCTGCCACACATTTTGCAGCCTCCAGCAGCTATTTCACCAGGATTCTCCTGTATTTAGCTCCATCCCATTTCCCATCTGCTCTGACCAGATTGCTTGTCTCTGCTTTCAGACAAGCATCCCCACAACACGATACTGCAACCATCATGTTTCCTAGTGGGGATGATGTGTTCAGGGTCTCTTCTGAGGACCTGCATGGGTTTTGACAAACTGCAGATGAGATTTCTTATAACTTTCTTAATGCTACTCCTCCATGCAGGCCAGATTTGTGGAGTGCATGATGAAGAGGTATCCCGTCTCCCTCTTGATGCTTTATGCTCTCAGTTTAGCTGAACGTCCGTGTCTTGGTAGTTCTGCAGGTGCTCCATCCTCTCTCTCAATGTTCAAATGGTGGATTGAACAGAGCTCTGGGAGATGTTCAAAGCTTGGGATGTTCTTGTAGATTGTTCCCTAATATTCAGTTACGCCTCGTTTCTGCAGAGCAGCACAGGTCTGTGTGATTCGGTACGCCCTTTTCTCTGTTTCCGTTGTAAAAGCGGCCCATCCAACTGACTCGTACCGCACCATTCCTGGGCCTCATTAAGTCGTAGGTCTTTAGAACAATCGTTCTGTACGGTCAGGACGGAGCTACTGACGTCACACAACACAGCCCATTGATTGGGGGACAGAAAGAAAGAACGAGACATAGTAGTGTGTCAGACGTTCAGGTTTAACCCCGCCTGCCCAGCGAGAGTCCAACGGGGGCCGGTAATGCTCTCTTGAATACGCCGGTGCATGGAATGGCGTACTGAACCGCACCGACCCGTGTCTAATCGCTGAGTGGAAATGACGAATAACAAACCCTCCGAGGCAGGAGAGCTGGATTTTTACTGAGATTAAATTAAACTCTCCTGGACTTTATAGATCCCATGATGCAAACACTATTTGCATCATGGGAGAAGAAGTGGAGGTGGTTGAGGAGTGTAAATACCTCACTGTTCACCTGGACAACTGAACCTGAACAATGAAGCCGTCTCCAAGAAAGGACAGAGAACAGACTGGACTTCTTAAGGAAGCTTAGGTCCTTCAAGGTTTGCAGCAAGATGCTGCATATCTTCTATAAATTCTATCGAGAGAATTTAATCTGGCATCATCTGTTGGGGTAGCAGCATCAGAACCAGAGCCACGGACTTAAAAAGACTCAACGAGCTGATAAAGAAGGCTGTTGCTGTTCTGGGGACGACTGTGGAACATCTGGAGATGGAGATGCAAAGAAGGATTCTTCATAACATCAAGAACATTGTAGACAACTCTGAGGATCCTCTTCATGAGATTATCCTACAATAACAGAGTGTCTTCAGTCAGAGGCTTCTTCAGACCTGCTGTAACACAGACCGCTACAGGAGATCCTGTCTGCCTACAGCAGTACAACTCTTTGAAGAAACTGTGATAGTATGAGCTACAACAACACTTAATTTGCCCTGTGATCAATAAAGTATTTTTGAATTGCTAATTAGGTGACTTCTGAAGGCAACTGGTAGCACTGCATCATACTTAGGGGTATCAGAGTAAAGGGGGTTGAATATAAAAGAAGTTGATATTTGTGGTTAAAATGTGAAAGAAATATGTGCAAGGCTCTGTATAAAGGACATTTGAGCATTTGATGATTTTTTTATCTCCTTTTTTCACCAAAATACTGAATCAACTAGAGAAGACATAGATTGGTCAACTGCATGCTCCAGAAACTGTTTGGGTAAGAGGTGGAGGAAGACGCTTTGCTATAGATTTTTTAAATTAAGAAAAACAGTTTTTAATTTTTAACTCCTGCCAGCCAAATTAAGCATGATTTGTGCGTAAAAGCCAAGAAAAAACTTGTGTACTCACTGCGGTTACAGAGGTGGCAGACGTGGTGCTGCGACTGGTTGTGCACCCTCATGTGATCGGTGATGTACGCGGCCGACAGGAGCTTCCCGCAGATGTGGCACGGCACTTTCTCCTCGTGGCGAATCATGTGAGCACGCAGGCGATCCTTGGTGGCAAAACAGGACTCACAAGTCTGCAGACAGGAGGAGGAGATGCACGATTGTTAAAAATACAAACTCCTTCGCATTCCTGTATAATTAAAAGAACAAAAACGGGAGGGGGGGATAAAAAAAAATACATACTGGACATTTGAAAGGTCTTTCTGAGGAGTGCACCTGCCTGACATGACTGTTGAGATGGTCAGGCCTACAGGAGGACATAACAGAGACATATTAGAGCAGGAGAGGAGGTGTGGCCTCGCTGTGCGGCCGCTGCACAGCCTCACCTGGAGAAAGCCTTGCCGCAGTGAGGGCAGATGTAGGGCTTCTCCACCCCGCCCTGGTGGGAGCGCACGTGGTGGCTCATGCGGTCCTTCCGTTTGAAGCGCTGCTGGCAGATGGGGCAGGAGAAGGGCTTCTCATCCGAGTGGGACAGGCGGTGGCGGTTGAGGTGGTAGACGTCCCGGAAGGCCTTCCCGCACGTCTCGCAGGCGTGGTTCTTCTTCACGGGGTTGGGGTTGGGGTTTGCGGGCCGCTGAGGCAAATAAAAAAAAACAAAAAAAAAAAACAAGCTGGAGAGTTTAGGGCTGAAGTATTTTCTGCAAACACTGAAAGTGACAATGTATTGTTAAAACCATGCAAATACAGATAATTGGCGAATTAAATACATGGGATAATCGCAGCTGCATGACTTCTACATGATTTCTATTAAATTACTTCTTTAATTTTGCTTTGTTTGACAGAGAACATGCAGGGGAGCGTGGGGGGGGAGGGGGAGGGGGGAGAGGCTTCGAGCACTCTGTTTCTTAAACTGGGGACCAGTGCCAAACACTAAAAAGGTCCCTCAACCAATCAGTGGTCACAGATTTCTGCTGAACTTTAACACTGGAGGCGAATTGGAAGCGGGCGACACAAAAGATGGTTCCGCCATCCTTGTGGCGAGGCAGCTTAAGAAACAACGCTCTCGAAGGCTCGGGGGTTGACAACAGCCGTCTCTCACAAGGCCCTGACCCACCTGTACTGTCGCCCCTGTGGCCATGACGACAGCAGCAGGAGGCGGAGCATGAGGGTTAACAGTGGCCATGACGTTTGGCATGGCAACCCCTTCACCGTCCTGACCGCCCAGGGGAGGCTGCTGGGCGCCCGCCAGCACGCCGGGAGGGGCGAGAGGGGGAGGCACGGAGAGGTGCAGCAGGGAGAGGGGAATAGCGGGCCTCTCCGCCCTCCCTCCGGCCCCCACCGCCATCACCGGCGGGGCCGCCGCCGCCACCACCTGGCCAGCGGCTCCCTCCTTTGCTCCCTCCGCCTGCACTCTGGCCCTGTCCTTCATGCGTACCCCAGTGTGGACCGACTGGTGCCGCCGCAGGTTGTAGTTGTTCTTGAACTGCTTGTTGCAGATGGCACAGATGTGTTGCACGCGGGCCGGCCGAGGCGCTGGCTTCACCGGCTCTGGAGGAACCGAGAGAAAGAGAAGATGAAGTAAAACTCAGTATCTTTCCCACCTATTAGGTAAACTTGACCACAACCTTACCAAACATAAAAGAATATTAGATTCTGAGTTTCTGCATTTGAATCTCTTGAATTAAAACTGATGCATTTGTGTTTTAATTCAGCTAAAACTCAAAACAATTGCTAAAGACTGAGAAATGATTACAATTCCTTGCTAAAGTTTTCAAAGTATGCATGCATGTTACCACGATTTTAGTAGTTCATAATTGTTAAGTTGTAATGAGAATAGCAGATGATTTTAAAGTATAACTCACCCCCAAATCAACATTTTTTGCTGATAAACTGTATAAATCAGTGTCTAATAGTGCTGTCTACATGTTTTATTTTAGTACATTTTAGTAAAAATGTACATTTTCTACCAAAAGCCGTCAGTGTGGCGTCCTCTTCAGGTTAAAACTTTACACTGCACTTGAATTTGAATCGGCCATTGCTATTTGCTCAGCCACTATGCTGACGGCAGCCATCCTGCAGCCGTGGAGCATAAAACGAGCTCAGTCTCGGCCACGCCTCCGTAGCAAGTTGGAATAGCAAGGAAGTGTTGTCACCGCCTGGCCCTCTCACCCCGCGTGTCTCTCTGTTTGCCAGGCCACGCCTCCTTTTGCCAAAATTTTTAAACCGGAAATGTAGGAGGCGTAAGACTGGTAATGGAGTTGCTCTTTAAATATTTTCACAAACTTTTTTGTCCTACATGCAAAATGGTGTGAGTGGTAGTGGTAGCATCATGCTGTGGGACAGGGAGTCGACGGAGGAGCTCAATCCAGGACCATCTTGAAGGAACACCTGTCAGAGGCTGCAGAAGACTTGAGACTGGGGCAGAATATCCACCCAGAGCTACAGTGGAATGGTTTGGATCAAAGCCTATTCAAGTGCTGGAATGGTCCAGTCAAAGTCCAGAACTAAATCTAAATGAGAATTTGTGGTAAGATCGGCAAACTGATATTCACAGATGTTCTCCTTCCAAGAAGATTGTGTAAGACTTTCAGTCTGTAGATGTGCAAAGCTGGTTGGAAGCTGGCAGGTACCACCATCTTCTTCTCTTTCGGCTTTTCTCTTCAGGGCTCGCCACAGCGAATCATCCGTCTCCATTTACTCCCATCCTCTGCATCCTCTGCCCTCACACCAACTAACTTCATGTCCTCTTTCACCACATCCATAAATCTCATTTTTGGTCTTCCTCTCTGCCTCCTGCCTGGTGGCTCCAACCTCAGCATCCTTCTACCGATATAATCGTCGTCCAAACCATCTCAGTCTGACTTTATCTCCAAAACATCTAACATGACCTGTCCCTCTGATTTACTCATTCCTGATCCTATCCATCCTCGTCACTCCCAAAGAGAACCTCAACATCTTGAGTACTGCAACCTCCAGCTCTGCTTCCTTTCTTTTACTCATTGGTACGGTCTCTAAACCATACAACATCGCTGATCTCATTACTGTCTTGTACACCTTTCCGTTCGTTCTTGCTGAAACCGTTTTATAACACATCACACCTGACACTTTTCTCCACCCATTCCAACCAGCTTGCACATGCTTCTTCAACTCTTCTTTTTCACTCTCTCCGTTGCTCTGAACCGTCGACCTTAAAGTCCTCTACCTTCTTTATTTCGACTCCCTGTAACTTCACCGTTCCACTTGTGTCTCTGTCAATTACACACATGTATTCGGTTTTGCTGCGACTAATCTTCATTCCAAACAGCAGATTAGATTACCCACCCTTCTTGGAGTCTTTGGAAGGGGTGCTGGAGAGTGCTCCTCCTGGGGACTCCCTTGTTCTGCTGGGGGACTTCAACGCTCACGTGGGCAATGACAGTGAGACCTGGAGGGGTGTGGTTGGGCGGAATGGCCCCCCCGATCTAAACCCGAGTGGTGTCTTGTTATTGGACTTCTGTGCTCGTCATGGATTGTCCATAACAAACACCATGTTCAAGCATAAAGGTGTCCATATGTGCACTTGGCACCAGGACACCTTAGGCCGCAGCTCAATGATCGACTTGGTTGTCGTCTCATCTGATCTGCGGCCGCATGTTTTGGACACTCGGGTGAAGAGAGGGGCAGAGCTGTCCACTGACCACTACCTGGTGGTGAGTCGGCTCCGATGGTGGGGGAGGACGCCGGACAGACCTGGAAGGCCTAAACGTGTTGTGAGGGTCTGCTGGGAACGTCTGGCAGAGTCTCCTGTCAGAAGGAGCTTTAGCTCACACCTCCGGCAGAACTTTGAACACGTCCCGGGGGAGGCGGGGGACATCGAGTCCGAGTGGACCATGTTCCGCGCCTCCATTGCCGAGGCGGCTGACCGAAGCTGTGGCCGCAAGGTGGTCGGTGCCTGTCGCGGCGGCAACCCCCGAACCCGGTGGTGGACACCGGCGGTAAGGGATGCTGTCAGGCTGAAGAAGGAGTCCTACCGGGTCTTTTTGGCTTGTGGGACCCCTGAAGCAGCTGATAGGTACCGACAGGCCAAGCGGGATGCGGCTCGGATGGTTGCTGAGGCAAAAACTCGGGCGTGGGAGGAGTTTGGAGAGACCATGGAAAACGACTTCCGTACGGCTTCGAAGCGATTCTGGTCCACCATCCGGCGTCTCAGGGGGGGAAAGCGGTCTGCCACCAACACTGTTTACAGTGGGGATGGTGTGCTGCTGACCTCGACGCGGGACGTTTTGGGTCGGTGGATGGAATACTTCGAAGACCTCCTCAATCCCACCGGCACGCCTTCCAATCTGGAAGCAGGGTTTGGGGACTTGGGGTCGGGCTCTCCAATCTCTGGTGCCGAGGTCACCGAGGTCGTTAAAAAGCTCCTCGGTGGCAAGGCTCCGGGGGTGGATGAGATTCGACCGGAGTTCCTCAAGGCTCTGGATGTTGTGGGGCTGTGTTGGTTAACGCGGCTCTGCAATATTGCGTGGACATCGGGGGCAGTTCCCTTGGATTGGCAGACCGGGGTGGTGGTCCCCCTGTTTAAAAAGGGGGACCACAGGGTGTGTTCCAACTACAGGGGGATCACACTTCTGAGCCTCCCTGGTAAGGTCTATTCAGGGGTTCTGGAGAGGAGGGTCCGACGGATAGTCGAACCTCGGATCCAGGAGGAACAATGCGGTTTTCGTCCTGGCCGTGGAACACTGGACCAGCTCTACACCCTCAGCAGGGTCCTGGAGGGTGCGTGGGAGTTCGCCCAACCGGTCTACATGTGTTTTGTGGACTTGGAGAAGGCGTTCGACCGTGTCCCTCGGGGGGCCCTGTGGGGGGTGCTCCGGGAGTATGGGGTACCGGGCCCCTTGATACGGGCTGTTAGGTCCCTGTACGACCGGTGCCAGAGTTTGGTTCGCATTGCCGGCAGTAAGTCGGGCTTGTTTCCGGTGAGAGTTGGACTCCGCCAAGGTTGCCCTTTGTCACCGATCCTGTTCCTAACTTTTATGGACAGGATTTCTAGGCGCAGCCAAGGCGTTGCGGGGATCCGTTTTGGTGGCCTCAGGATCGGGTCTCTGCTTTTTGCAGATAATGTGGTCCTGTTGGCTTCATCGGAGCGTGATCTACAGCTTTCGCTGGAGCTGTTCGCAGCCGAGTGTGAAGCGGCTGGGATGAGAATCACCACCTCCAAATCCGAGGCCATGGTCTTGAGCCGGAAAAGGGTGGGGTGCCTCCTCCGGGTCAGGGATGGGGTCCTTCCCCAAGTGGAGGAGTTTAAGTATCTGGGGGTCTTGTTCACGAATGAGGGAAAAATGGAGCGGGAGATCGATAGACAGATTGGTGGGGCATCTGCAGTTATGCGGGCGCTCTACCGGTCTGTCGTGGTGAAGAGAGAGCTGAGCCAAAAGGCGAAGCTCTCGATTTACCGGTCGATCTACGTTCCTACCCTCATCTATGGTCACGAACTCTGGGTGGTGACCGAAAGAACGAGATCACGGATACAAGCGGCTGAAATGAGTTTCCTCCGCAGAGTGTCTGGGCTCTCCCTTAGAGATAGGGTGAGAAGCTCAGTCATCCGGAGGGGGCTCAGAGTAGAGCCGCTGCTTCTCCACATCGAGAGGAGTCAGTTGAGGTGCCTCGGGCATCTGGTCAGGATGCCTCCTGGACGCCTCCCTGGTGAGGTGTTTCAGGCACGTCCCACCGGGAGGAGGCCCAGGGGAAGGCCCAGGACACGCTGGAGGGACTATGTTTCTCGGCTGGCCTGGGAGCGCCTTGGGGTTCCTCCCGAGGAGCTGGAACAAGTGGCTGGGGAGAGGGAAGTCTGGGTCTCTTTGCTTAGGCTGCTGCCCCCGCGACCCGACCCCGGATAAGCGGAAGAAAATGGATGGATGGATGGATGGATGGAATCTTCATTCCTCTCTTTTCCAGTGCATACCTCCACTTCTCTAGCTTTTCCTCAACCTTCTCCCGGCTCTCACCGCAGATCACAATGTCATCTGCAAACATCATAGTCCATGGAGACTCCTGTCTAAACTCATCTGTTAGGCTGTCCATCACCAAAGTAAACAAGGCTTAGAGCCAATCCTTGACGCAGCCCCACCTCCGCCTTGAACTCCGCTGTCACTTCTACAGCACACCTCACTGCTGTCTTGCAGCTCTCATACATGTCCCTCACCGCTCTAACATACTTCTCTACCACTCCAGACTGTCTAATGCAATACCACAGCTCTTCTCTCGGCACCCTGTCATACGCTTTCTCTAAATCTACAAAGACACAATGACACTAAAGACACTACTTCCCCATCAGCATCCTTAAAGCACAAATTGCATCTCTTTCGTGGCATGAAACCGTACTGCTGCTCACAAATCCTCACTTAATCTGACCTAAGCCTAGTTTCCACCACTGTTTCCCACATCTTCATTGTAAGACTCATTAGCTTTATTCCTCTGTAGTTGTCACAATTCTGTACATCTCCCTTGTTCTTAAAATTCAGCACTAGAACACTTTTCCTCCATTCCTAGGGCATCTTCTCATTCTTCAAGATCTTGTTGAAGAACCTAGTCAAAAACTCTACTTCCACCTCCCCTAGGCACTTCCATACCTCCACAGGTATGTCATCAAGACCAACTGCCTTTCCCCTCTTCATCCTCTTCAAAGCTTTCCTCCCTTCATCCTTACTAATCTCAGCTACTTCCTGATCCACAACAGTCACCTCTTCTACTCTACATTCTCTCTCGTTTTCTCTTCAAGGTACTCTTTCCATTTTCCCATCGGACACTAGGCACCTGTCAGTACTTCTTTTTTCAGTTTCAACCACCTTGTCCTCTGCACCTTACTCACCATCAGTTTCATCCTACAGAGCACCATCCTAAGCTGTTCAGCTATACTCTCGCCTACCACTAATCTCCTTCAGGTCACAACGTCTCCATAAGATGTAGTCCACCCGAGTGCTTCTACCTCCACTCTTATAAGTCACCCTATGTCCCTGCCTCTTCTGGAAGGAAGTATTTACAACGGCCATTTCCATTCTTTTTACAAAGTCTACCACCATCTGTCCTCCTTCGTTCCTATCCAGGATACCAAACCTCCCCATCACTTCCTCATCACCTCTGTGCCCTTCACCAACATGTCCTTTAAAGTCTGCACCAATCACCACCCTCTCAACTCTGGGGATGCAATGCATCAAATCATCTAGTTCACTCCAGAATTTCTGCTTCTCTTCTAACTCACATCCTACCTGTGGGTCGTAACCACTACCAACATTGATTGTTATTCCTTCAATTTCAAGCTTCAGACTCATCAGCCTATCTGACACTCTTTTCACTTCCAGAACGTTCCTAACAAATTCCTCCTTCAAGATAACTCCTACTCCATTTCTCTTTCCATCTACATCATGGTAAAACAAATTGAACCCTTCTCCTAAGCTTCTAGCCTTGCTACCTTTACACCTGATATTCTGAACACTAGTAAATCCACCTTCCTTCTCCGCATCATGTCCACCAGTTCTCTAGCTTTACCTGTTATAGTCCTAGCATTCAACGTCTTCCTCCTCTCCTCCGTCAACCAGCAGTAGTCTAATTTCCACCAGTACCCTGTGAGTCAACACCACCGGTAGCGGTCGTTGTTAACCCAGACCTCGACCTATCCGGTATGGAGTTCATGTTTGTAATTCGGATATTTGATTTGGCTTGGCTTTTACGTCGGTTGCCCTTCCTGACAACACCCTCTGCATTTTTCCGGACTTGGGACCGGCACAAGAAATCACTGGCTTGTGACCCCTTATGGTTGCATTGGTGGCAGGTACCACCACACCCTAAAAAAACCTGCAGCTCTAATCCCACCCAAACCTAGTTCTACAAAATATTTGCAGAATATTTCACAAACTATTATTTTTCCTTCCACTTCACAATTATTCACTGTACTTTCTGTAAAATACAGAGAGGTTTGTGGTTGCAATGTAGGAAAATGTGGAAATGTTGCATTGAGTATTAGTACTTTTGGAGGCTGCAACTTAAGGATTTATTGTCCCAGGTGATCTTAATGTTCAAACACGTCTTTAAATAAAGTCCCATTAGGACGGATCAACATCAGTTCACACTTTTAGAGACTACAATTTGCAGGAAAACTGTTCATAATTAAATATAAACCGGTTTAAAAAGTAACAGCTGCTGAAGTTAATATATAAAATGTAAATATATACGTTGAGGTACGTTTTACTGCCAGCATGAAAAATGCAATGAGGTTTTAAGGGTTGTTTTTCCTTCCTAGGCATTTCCCAGCCAGGGCAAGTGCCATTCTGAACCTAATTTTAGCAGATCAATCTTTGCCAATTCTTCAGGTGGAGGAGATTGTTAAAAGAATAAAAACCTACTCACTGCATCAGTTAAGGTAAATATGTTGCCTGCTGATATCAATCTCTCCAGTACTTTTATACAACACAAGTTACCCATTTGTCTAATTTAATCGGAGGGTTGACCTTTATTCAGCCATGCTCAGTATTTTGCATGTTTAATCTACGAGATGTTTCAGAAATACCGAATATAAATCAACATTTTTCTTTAATTCTCTAAATTGCTGACAAGATTGCTGCAAAACTCCAAGTGAAACATTTAGCCCTCTTGAGGATTTGTTTGCAGAAACTAACAACATAACAAGAATGAAGTGTTTTCAGACACCAAATAACACAGAAGACACACATTAATAATAATTTTTAAAAATAATGATGTTTTAATTTAGGAAGGAGTTCGGAAGTTAAAATTGAGTGGAATAACCCTGAGTTTCAGTCACAGATTTCCTGCATCTTGGCCTGGTCTTTGACGTTGCTGTTGGGTTCAGGCAATCACCTGATCAGGACCTAGTTAAGCAGGATGTGTTGGACTCCACCAGAAACTGGAACAAATTTCACAAATTTCTGAGTTTTCCTTTTACTCTGAACATTCAGCAAGTTGGGTTTTATTATCCGTTTGTTGCTTAAATCATGACACAACGCTGGAGTTGGCTTTAAGCATAACAGTGTGGGCTAAAGTTGATCCAAAAATAATGCAGCAAGAGTTCTGATGAATATTAAAAAGAGAGATCACATTTCTCCTGTTTTAGCTTCCCTTCATTGGCTCCCTGTTAAATCCAGAATAGAATTTAAGATCCTTCTTCCTACATATAAAGCCCTTAATAATCAAGCTCCATCATACATCAGAGATCTAATTGTTCCATATGTTCCTAACAGAGCCCTTCGCTCTCAGACTGCAGGTTTACTTGTAGATCCTAGGATTTCTAAAAGTAGAATGGGAGGCAGATCTTTTAGTTATCAGGCTCCTCTCCTGTGGAACCAGCTCCCAGCTTTAGTCCATGAGGCAGACACTCTGTTTACTTTTAAGGCCAGGCTTAAAACTTCCCTTTTTGATAAAGCTTATAGTTAGAGTGGCTTAGGTCATCCTGAGCTATCTCTGTAGTTATGCTGCTATAGGCTTAGACTGCTGGAGGACAGACTTACCAATTTTCTTCACTCTGCTACTTTTCTCTTCTACTGCTCTCCAGTTGCATTATTTGCTGTTATTTTGACTGTTAACTATATGTTTTCGCTCGGTTTTTGTTTTTTTACCTCTATAGAAGCTACACCTGATCTAGCGTTCTGCTCAGCTGTGACGCCTTGTTGGATGGGGGGCATCGACTGGGATGAAGCTCCTTGCAACTGAACATCCTCCCTCCCTCTCCTGTTATGAACTTTTTACTTTCTTTAACGTAGAAAGTACTCTTTTATCAGTTATTTTTGTGTCTCTGCTCTGTCTTCTCGAACCCCCATTCGGTTGTGGCAGATGGCCGCTCGTACTGAGCCTGGTTCTGCTGGAGGTTTCTTCCTGTTAAAGGGGACTTTTTTCTCTTAACTCTAGCTACATGCTTGCTCAGTATGAGGGATAGCTGTGAAGTCATCGACACAATGCAGACGACTGATTGTTTAGATAGAAAACTTTTAAACTGATTGGAATAATGAATTGAAGGTTTACCTGGCATATATGTATGTTAGAATTGAAATTACTTTTGTTGTAAATTGCCTTGAGATGACATGTGTTGTGAATTGTCGTTGTATAAATAAACTGAATTAAATTGATTTAAAGCAGTGTTATCAAACCCTGGTCTAAAAGGTGCCCTGCCCTGCATGCTTTAGATTATTCCCTGGTTTAACGCACCTGCTTCAGGTGATTGCAGTTCACCCAAAGCCATCGTTAATCAGCCATCAATTGAAACCAGGTGTTCCGAAGCAGGGAAACATCTAAAAGATGTGTAGCTGCTCCAACACACCTGAATAAAACAGCTGAATTCCTTTCCTCAGCGGTCACTCAGCTCTGCAGAGGACCGGTAATGAGCCATCCAATTGATTCAGGTGTGCTGGAGAGGGAATGCATCAAAAATCTGCCGGACAGTCGCTCTGGAGGACTGGACTTGGGCTTCCTTGATCTAAAACAGTGATCCCCAACCCTGTTCTTCAGGGCCCCACACTGGCCAGCATGTTTTAGACGTGTGTCCCCACTCCAGCACATGTGATTCAAACGGTTGCGTTACCTCCAACTGCTGCAAAAGCCTGCTAATCACCCATTCGTTTAGCAGCAGCAGCAAAAAATGTGGGACTAACCTTTCACAACTGGACTGGATTATCCTCAACTAAATACATGCTCTGTAAATATGTCTATAAATTGTCATCTGTGATATTTTACTCAAATTATAAACAATAAAAAACACAGCAACTTTAAAGCTGTCGTTTGAGAGCACAGGCGCCGTTTAAAACCCTCTAATGCAGCGTTTCCCAAACCCTGGTCCTCGAGCCACACTGCCCTGCATGTTTTAGCTGTTGGCCTGCTTTAAACACGCCTGCAGCTCAGCAAAAGCCCGTTAATCAGCCATCACCTGAAATCAGGTGTGCTGAAGCAGGGCAACATCTAAAACACGCAGGGCAGGTTTGCTTGTCAGTTGCTCTGTCAGTAATTAAAAATGAAAAATCAAAGAGATTTAAACAAAGTTTCATTTTTTTGTTTAAAAAGGTTAATTAAATATAAATCAAAGCACTTTATTTCATACTATACTGTGATACTGTTGCTGAAAATTGCAACAAAACGGATTAACACATCTTGGCTCTTGGCGACTTTTACATTAAGTGTGCGCACTGAGGGCAATGAAAGTCAATCCAACAGGCCAAGCATTAATAGCAGCAGTGATAGACCGATATATCGGTCAGCCGATAATTACCATTTTTTAATATAGGGGCATCGGCCGATATACCGCTTTAGTAGATCTGATTTAAATTTAGGCACATCTGCTTCCACTCACTTTGTAATGCGAATAAAAGTTATATAATTAAATGTTGTATTCTGACATAAAACTGTATTTTATGTTGTAGAGTTAGTTTCCACATTAAATCTGTCTAATGTTAACAGTCAAGAACACTAGAAATCTCTAAGGGTAAAGTATAGAACTGTCCTTGCGTGAAAATATAGTTTTTTGTGACTTGATTATGGAAATTTGGTTTATAGTTTGTAAGCAAATTCCCTATATACAAAAAAAAAAAAAAAAAAAAAACACACTGGTGAATAGTTTTGGTACACTTTCCTTCTAAATATATATGGATAATTGTTCAAATGTTTCTAGGATATTTAATATATTTATTATAGACTGAGTTGAAGATGGATGCCCTATAAAAACACTAACAATAAGTTAAGTAATTGCTATCTGATGGCTCAACAAGTCAAATCCAGAATTTCTTTTTATATTTAATACTTGGTCTGTTTATTGTGCTGTTTGATTAACTTTTGTTAAACGTTCGATGATTTTAATACTCTGTAGTGCACAGAATTAAGATGCAAGAGTTGGTTGTATTCAATGTTTAACAACTGATTAGGTTCAGAAATGTTGTGCATCCACTGTTGTTATTAGTGGGACATTTTAGCATGCAAGAAGGTGGAAAACGTCTAGATATCAGCCATCAGCAATAGAAAAATCCATATCAGTCGATCTCTAATTAGCATGAAGAATTTTTATGAGTGACTCTTGAAATATGTTCTATCAAATGTTGCATCCAAGCGTTTCTCTGCGGTTGTGATATTGCGATGATGATTGGAGCTGTATTTTATAGAAACGTTTCTTTTTTTTTTTATCGTATATTTACTTAATGGAATACAGAATAAAATCTGGAAAATTCAAAGATTTTTTTTCTTACTTATCCATACGTGATAAAAGCAAAGTCTACACTTTTAAAATGCAAGTTCTGCAGGATCGTGGTTTTTAACTTTAAATGCATTGCATCTTCACGTTTCTACATCAACGAAAGGCGTTCAGCTCATTTTGTGCCAGTGTCAGAGCCCCTCTGTCTCCAGCTGTCTTCAGGCGGCTTATCCACCTGAACTGACTCAGCTGGGAGCAATTGCAGCTCCACAGGTTGAGTGGGTGAGTTGCAGTGTCCCTCACCAGGCAGGGGTTCCTCACTCAGAGCAGTGGTGTCCACAGTTGAAGGAGGCTGTGCCATGTGCTCTGTGGGTGGGGTCTGGGGAGAACTCGTATGCACTTGCATGAGCTCTGATTGGAGACTCCCCTCCACTTGGTTTTGGGTGGGAGTACTCTGGAGGAGCAAGGAGAAGGCCATCACCAAATGTAAACACAAGTCACAGCATTTATCTTGCAGAGGTAGTAACACAAGATGTTAGAGTGGCTGGGGATGACAGAGAGAAAGGGCCTGCATGTGTAGCAGTGGAAGCAAACAGAGGCCTGCAAAAAAATGCCTACCTGGAAGAGAAAATTGCTCCAAGCAGCGTCCATTTTGCGCCACAGACAGCGGTGGAGATTATGAAGTCAGCTCCTGATTGAGGTCGTGGGGAGCAGCCTTTGCATGGCTCGGATCGGCTCTCCGGTGGTGATCGGGACGCGGACGGAGGCCCGGCCCGCAGCAGGAACGACGGGCTCCCGGGTTCTGTCGTGAAGCGCGAACAAAGCCCTGTGCTAAAATCTGCTTTTCTCATTGAGGTAGAGCTGTGGGTTAAAACGCTCGCAGCGGTGGGGACTTTAACGCAGGCTGCAGAGGTGGAGCAGGCCCAGTCCAATAACGGCCTGCTGTCCCCGAAGCTTTGGCTTTCAACTTTAATGATTCCTAACACCAAAAATAACCCGCCCCCGTCCCCACCGTCCCCCCAAAAAAACCTCGCCAAAACACGCAGAAATCACACCTCAACAGCACCCTGAAAACAACCCAAAACAACCGAACCGTGCATTTGTTTTTGCGCTTTAGCGATACGCACAAAACGGTGAAAATAAATTCTGCTTCTTTACGCAAGAGAACGAATATTAGTTATAAATGATGTCAAAACAGCAGGTCATGCTTTGCTTTTTTCTCTTTTAATTTATGAGCCTATTTTTTTCCGATTTCCCGAACCCGCGGTAGGCCGGTCGGGTGTTTTGTCGAAGCCTCGCTGCTGGATTCAAGCCCTGACCCCGGCGAGCGGTGCTCTCGCCGGGCCGCAGCCTACCGCTCCACCTCGGCCGTTCAGCTGCGAGGATGTCATCTTTCTTTTTTTATCGCCCGCTCTCCCTCCTCCCTCCCTGTCTCTTTCTTCCTTTTCTTTTTTAATTCCTCTTTCTTCTCCCCCTCCTCTCCTTTTTTCTCGCACCGCTATGTCCCACTTGCTCTTAAAGGGGTAGAGTTTCCTTTTTGGACACCCCCCTCCTCCTCCTCCTCGTCTCTCTTGTTATTTCCGTCCTCGTTGTCCTCACCCCTTCCTTCCTGGATTTTCGGCCGGCAGAAAATGCTCTTCCCACCCCCACCTCTCTGCTAGCTGGGCCGAGCAGATCTGCATCGGGGAAAACAAGCAGAGTGACTTTCATTTAGCTGAGGGATGACAGACACATCTTAAAGGGCACTGCGCACAGATCCTCCCAGCTACTCTATAATAATGATGTCAGACTGTTGTTGCAGTCAAGCACAATAGCGGCTCAGGAGAGGATCATACAACAAAAAAGACGGGTTTTTTTTCTTTCTGTGATGCAAACAATGACAGGGGCGCAGGAATACCAAAAAGCATTAACAGGATTTCCCTATTTGTTTTGGGGTGGGTTTTTTTCTTTAAGGCAACATGGCTCACCACCCAGGGTGGCACTCTGCAAGTGGGCGGTTTTAGGGGCTGTTTACAGGACAACGTTGCTGTTTTTGTTTGAATACGCGGGTGAAAACGCACTGCGTTTACATGACAGGGCTTGCGATGGAAAACAATGTAGTACCTATGACTGGCCTTTAGATGGCAGTGTGCCCCGTGTATGCAGTGTTCCAAGGTTTCGCCCTCACAACCCGGGAAAAGAAACATTTCATGATAACTAACAATGGCGGTCTTCTTGTAGTTCTCCGCTTAAATAAAAGTGTATTGATTATTTGACGCGCGTACTGTATTCCGTTGGCGATCGCATAGAAGCCTGATGATCTCTAAGTTTTGCTAACAGAGACCACATAACTTCAGAAGCTGCATCAGCAGTAACGGCATACCTGGATCCGCAATTGTTGTTGTTTTTCTGCAAGGCAGAGTGCTCAAGTCCGACATGGCATTAGGCGGCTGGCAGTGACGTCATCGTTTTCAAAATTCTCCGGCTTGCGTTTACACGACATTAAATCACCCAGCGTTTTCAGAACTCTCCACTCTGGAAGCCGTTTTCAAAAAACTGCTACCACTTCAATTGCACATGTATAAATTTCATAGCAGTTTGTGTTTTATATGATATAGGGATGTATAGATATGATAGTTGTGTTAATTTTTCAGATAGGGCCATATTGGTCTGAATTGTTCTTTTCCCTTAATAAATGGAATTCATAATTTAAAAGCAGCTTTTGGTGTTTTGTCAGGTGGGAACTTCTTTTGTATGAACTTCAAACCTTCTCCATCCATCATAACAGACAAGGATCATATCCCCTATTCCAAAGTATCTCTACCTGACTTTCTAACCATACAGCCAGGCAGAGATTTAAAGAGAAGTGGCAAAAGCAAATGATGTGGATTAGCAGTGCTTTCCAACAACTGATGGCACATCCAGGACATGTTACTGTGTAATATCATCTCTGCTGCCTGGATATTGAGCTGATATTGAGCCGTTAGCATGTCATGAGACTGCCATACATCAACAGTCTTCAGTCAGAGGCCTTTTCAGATGTGTTGCAAGACTGGCTGCAACTGGAGATGCTTCCTGCACCACAGCATCACCATCCAAAATGACTCTTGGAAGATAACAGGATGAGTCACATTTAATTTCCCTTTGGAATAACAAAAGTGTTTATTTGAATTAAAATTGAAAAGAAGAAAATTTGTTTAAAGGGGCTATATGCAATTTTCTGAAATTTAAACTCGCGACTGACCCCATGTGGCCAAAAAACGGAACTGCTCTTCCTTTCTGCTCGCTCTCGCAGCGCGCGCTCGTACGCCGGTCGCTCTCAATCTTCGATCTTTTTCGGGCTCTTGTCAGGGGTTTAACTTTTTTAGTCTTATGTGGAGTTACTGTTGGTGTCAGAGTTGTACTTGGTCTTTTCTGTGTATTCGCACAATCCATTGAAGTGCTTGCGAGTGCCGACTAGCGGTGGTGGCAGAGTGATCTGAAACATTTAACATGAACGCGATTGACGTCACATCTGCAGACACCGCGGGAAAATCGGACCAGACAGAAAATAGAAAAAATTGGATACAGGCTTATAGGTGCACCCACTGTGAGTTGACAAGGTGTCAGTATGCTCATCAGGAGATGTTTGAGTCATAAATGGTCAAATAAAAGGGCTATTGTTACGTTTATTTTGGGGAAAAGGTTGCACATAGCCCCTTTAAAGATTTGAAACATGCAAACATGTCATTTTATTTCCTTGCATAAACACAAGACTTAAATGAAGCACATCAAACCAAGATGAGTTAATGTGTTAATATCAATTTATTATCTTTTTTTTAAATTACTTTTTAAATCACCCCGTTTTTTATTTCCAACACACACATCAACCCTTCTTATGTTCCCTCCTCAAGCTTATGTTCAGGTAACCATCTCACCCATTCCCCACCCAAACCCCCCCACACCCCGAAAATCTCAACACGATGAGCTTGTGTCGGCGACCTTCATCTTTTTACCGAAACTGGGGGCTAACAGTCCCTGTCCCAGGCATCCACCGTCATGTCCGAGAAACAACCACGTCCACGCGCAAAGGCCGTCGAGTCTTAGTTTATACAAGGAGTTTACGCATGCACTGAGATTCCAACCGAGCATATTAAAGTTATACAGGGGGGTGGGAGTTGTCTTGAGCTGGTGTTTCTGAGTCATACAAACTGCAGGGTGATTATCTTCCATCTTTTTTCAAAACCAAAGAAAAAAAAAAAGAAAAGAAAAAGAACATCAAGCACACATAGGTGAAAAAACAACAAAACCCCCAAAAACCTTTGAATGAACACTGATTTTTTTGGACGGGCTGCTGCGGTCACTGCTGCTGTTGGGGAGGGGGGGGGGGGGGGGGGGTACAGCAGCTCAGTCGGGGCCCGTCCCTCCATCCCTCCGTCTCTTTGTCCACTGCCTGCATGCTGCATCCTTCGGCAGTTGTGATCCTCGCGTAAAACAGATTTTTAAAAAAAACCTAAAAGTAAACCAGCATTTACATTCCAGTGGCCTATTATTATTATTATTTTTATTTTTTACCTGTTTTTCTCCAAAGAGAGTCCAGAGGAAGGGGGTCAGAGGTCAGGCAAGCAATAGGGGAGGGTTGCTCTTACCTCAGGAGTGTCTTTTAATCTTAAATACAGTTATCGTCTTTTTTTTTTAAGTGGCATTATAACTAGACTTTACCGCTCGACACACGTACATAAATCATTAACAATATTTAACCATCCCCGTATTAATAGTCATTGATATCGTCGAAGACACATCACACCTGACAATGCAACAGATTCATCAGCTATTGTTGTTATAATTCCATATTTTTACAGTCATAGTGGGCCCTTTGCTTCTCGCAAGAAAAAAACAAAAAAAAAGTGAACATGATCACGACAACAATTACACCAGGATTAGTTATGGTAACATCAACACCTATAGAAAATGCAGCTGGAGTTCGACGCGCTTTGGAGTATATAAAAAAATTACTATCATTGTCTTTGCTCATCTATAAAAACCAAATGATTTCCATTTTTAATATTGCCATAAATATGTACAGTTAAAAGGTAAAAAAAAAAGTGGGACAAGTGATCCTAAATACCAGTAAACTTGGACGGATACAGTACTTTTCAATGTGTTTGCTCTTTTTTTCCTATTTTTTGTACGTCTATCTCATGCACTGGAGTGACACTTATGTTGTTTAGATATTCAGTATGTCATAGATGTCAGACAGCTTTGTTTTAGGTCTTTATACACGTTCCAAACATCTCTTCTCATCCACGCTGCGTCTTTGGGAGAGTCTCTTTACTTTACAAACATTCTGTGTTTTCAGTTCAGTGATTAAATAAATTATTTAATAAAAAAAAAGTGGATGGCACAACATCCCTTTAAGAACCCACTGAAGGCATTGGTGACGTTCAAAGTTCCAATGTTTTTACAGTAAAAAAAACCAAAACCCTAGCAGTTTTAAAAACGTTCTCTGAACTTCATCAGACTAAAGTACCACATCTTTGAATTTCATTCTTTTCTCTCAGGACTTGCTGTGCAGCATCTGGACGCCACAGACTTGACAAAAACATCTCCATTGTTTCCTCCCATGTCCTCTTTCTTTCTCCATTCCAGCAAAGAACATCATAGAAGAAGACGGCAGGGTTCCTACACAGTTTTCAAGGTTCAACTGTTTCCAAGATTCCTCTGTCCTTTTCGATCCATTTTCTAAGCATAAACACAAAATGTTAATTATGAACTAAATTTTTTTTATTAAAAATAATTAATAAAATAATTATAATGTAATTAATTGATTAATTTCCCTCTGGGATCAATAAAGTATTTGCGAATTGAATTTGAATTTCAAATATATATAAGAAATGCATAAATGGATGGGTGGGTGGTGGGTAGAAAGAAGAAAGGATACAACGTTTTTGCAACATATTTATGGAATAAATGCAAATATTTTTCCATTTTCTTTTCTTTTTCCTAATTCTTCCAGACCCGGAACGTTTTTTCCTTAGTTTCCATGAAAAATAAACTCCACAGTTCTCCAGACTGTGTAGGAACCCTGAGACATGGCTGCTGCCACCACGCCTGTCTCTGCAGCCACAGGAGGAAATAAAGGCCCAACATTCCTACCTTACTTTTTTTATACAGTAACGGAGATAAAAACACTGAACAGAAACATCTAATTCCACCGTGATCCAGTGGTGATACAGGTGGTTACATTCCTCCCCTTGTTATATCAGTGAGAACGGGAGAAAACCTCTTTACCCACCCTGAGTCTAAAGAGGCAGGGTGCAGCTCAATAATGCCAGTTTGCCCGCTCCTTCTGACCTTTTTGTGCATAAAGCTCTGCATCACAACTGTTCTAGGAGTTGAAATCTGTCCAGAAGATAGAGAAAGGTGGTAAGCTGGGAGTATTAAGCTGCAGCCTGCGATAGCTACCTCTCTAAATGAGTCCCACCCTTCTCGCTGCCACGCCTCTGAAGGATGTTCTCCCTCTTTCTAGGAGTAGGAGAGGTGGGAGCCATTGGAGATGTGCGAAGTGACCGAGGTGCTTCGGCTCAGGACGCCGTCGCTGCCCCCGGCGCCTCCAGGCCCCCCGCCGGATGCCGTCCTCCTCAGGGGTTGGGGGCTGTTCCTCAGGGCCATCAGGTTGGGGGTTCCGCGAACAGCCAGCCCACCGCCTCCGTATATCCCACCCTGCGATGAGGAGGAGGAAGACGACGAGGAGGACGGGCCGGAGATGGAGGGGGGAGCGGGCGGTGGGGGAGGAAGCATGGCCAGGGACTGGGAGGAGGAGCGAGAGGGGAGGTGATGGGAGAAGGGCAGGGGGTGTGGGTGGGCCAGATCACCGCCGGAGCCTCGCACTCCGGCCCACTCCCGCTCCCTCTCCTTCTCCCGCTCCCTCTCCCGCTCACGGTAGAGCTGCGGCGTGCTCTGGTGATGGTAGTGCTGGGGCATGTGATGGCGCTGGTGATTGGAGGAAGACGAGGAGGACGAGGAGGACGAGGAGGCAGAGGATCGAGATGAGTGGTGCATGTCCCTGCCGTCCCGCCCGTGCCCCAGAACCATCCCCAAACCGTGGGAGGAGGAGGAGGAGGAGGACTCACTCCTCCGGTCCCCTCCACTGCTGCCAATGCCGCTGCTGCCGCTGTTGTGGCTGCGGCGGGACAGCTGCTGCGACGACATGTTCTGCTGGTGCACGCCGTGGCTCCAGTGGCCGGCGGAGCGAGAGCTGGAGGGCTGAGCGTTGGAGTAGCCTTGCTTGGCGTAGGCCTCGCCAGGCAGGCCCGCCAGTGCCATGTTGCTAAAGCCCAGGCGGAGGCTCTCCGAGTCAAAGGCCTCGATCTCACTGGCCTGCCGCTCCAAGAGGGTGCGAATGCGTTCTGAGCGCTCATTCTGCAGGGACAACATCTCCTCCTCAATCTAGGAAAACAATGATAGCATATCATACATTTTTGGTTTTGTGCACTTGTGGTTTGCAAAGAGGGTAGGTATTCCAGGATTTCTTCCTAATCTCGCAGTAGTGAACAAGAACACACAGATCTAACCTTTCACAAGCAACTTCTTCCTCCAAGGACCTCAAATTAATGCAGAAGTACAGGCCAATCTCTAATCTTCCATTCATCAGTAAGATTATTGAAAAAGCTGTTTCAGCAGTTAAATAGCTTCATAACAAGGACAAACCGTTTTGATGTTTTTCAGTCTGGTTTCCGTGCTCACCACAGCACCGAGACTGCCCTCGTTAAAGTATTCAATGACATCTGCATAAATACAGACTGTGGTAGAACCACAGTGCTGGTTCTGTTGGACCTCTGTGCAGCATTTGACACTGTTGATCATGATATATTATTGGAATGACTGGAGAGCTGGGTTGGACTCTCTGGTACAGTACTTGGCTGGTTTGAGTCTTACCTAAAGAACAGGGACTTCTTTGTTTCTATAGGAAACTTTTCACCAGAACGTACAGAAGTTACATGTGGGGTGCCCCAGGGCTCCATCCTGGGGCCCCTCTTATTTAATATCTACATGCTCCCACTAGGCCAGATTATAACAACCAACACGATTAGCTACCATTAATATGCAGATGATACTCAGCTTTACATTACAATTTCACCAGGTGACTCTGAACCCATTCAAACCCTAAATCAATGGATTGACCAAATAAATGGATGGATGTGCCATAACTTTCTCCAGCTGAATAGAAACAAAACTGAAGTAATTATTTTTGGACCCAAAGAGGACAGATCAAGAGTCAGCACACAGCTTCAGTTAATACAGCTAGAAACTACTGATCAGGAACGAAACCTAGGTGAAGTAATGGACTCAGACCTGAACCTCCAGGGTCAAATAAAGGCAATAACAAGGTCAGCCTTCTATCACCTGAAGAACATCTCTAGGATTAAAGTACTGATGTCGCAACAGGACCTAGAAAAACTCATCCATGCGTTTATCTTTAGTCGGATTAATTACTGCAACAGCATCTTCACAGGTCTGCCTAAAAAGTCAATCAGACAGCTGCAGCTGATCCAGAACGCTGCCGCTCGGGTCCTCACTAGAACCAGGAAAGTAGAGCACATCACCCCAGTTCTAAAGTCCTTACACTGGCTCCCTGTAGCTCAGATAATAGACTTCTAAATACTCCTACTAGTTTATAAATCATTACATGGCTTAGCACCAAAATAAGTTGAAGACCTGTTGTCATGGTACCAACCACCAAGACCACTCAGGTCCTCCAACTCTAGCCTACTAAACATCCCTAGACTCAGAACTAAACATGGAGAAGCAGCTTTCAGTTTCTATGCTCCTCTAATCTGGAACAGACTTCCTGACGAGTGCAGAGCTGCTGAAACTCTGAACTGCTTTAAATCGAGACTAAAAACCCATCTGTTTAGAATTGCCTTCGATTAAATGATTGATGTCATATGTATGAAATGTGTTCATGCTCTCTTGCTTTATTGATCTTTCTCTTGCTTTATTGTGTATCATGGGTAATGTGTGTTTCTTTTACTTTTAATTTCCATTGTTTTTTTGTTTTTTAAATCACCAAATCATGTAAAGCACCTTGAATTACCCTGCTGTTGAAAGTGTGCTATACAAATAAAATTGTCTTGCCTTGCCTTAAAATATATCCTTGATGCACCTCAAATAATAATCACAACCTCTCACCCTATGCTGTTGGTGGTACTGTCCTGATGACTCGTGTTCACCTTAAAAGCCATGTTGTCTTTTGTTCTGTGTTTACCCTTTTCTCTTTCCTTGACAAAGGCATTGGAGTAGCCACTGACTACGTTTACATGCAGCCAATATTCGGATTATGGTCGGGTTAAAGTCACTATTCGGGTTTCTGAAACATTCGGAATAACCCGTTTACATGCGTGAGCAGAGAGAGTTACTCCTGTATACATGGAATTTGTAATCAATTGGCATATCCCGATGTAAACGGCTACGCACGGTTAGCGTCAGGACGTAGGGACAACCTTAAGACGTAATATGCGTCATTTCCGATTCTTCTTCTGCATACAAGAAGTTCCTCTACTCAAAAGTATTCCTTGCGAATAGGACATGCGCAAAACACAAATCAATGTTCCTTTTAATGGGGATATGCCGATACGCGTTTACATGACCAAATATTTGGGTTAGAAAAGGGGTACCCCAGGGGTAATATTCGGGTTTTTAAAAGCCAGAATATGAGCATATTTGGGTTTTTGCCGGTGTTTACATGGCCGTGCGTAACCGGGTTATTGGTAATATTCCGGTTTTGAACGGGTTATTGGCTGCATGTAAACGCAGCCGCTGTTGTATGGACTCTCTTTCATCCCATTGATTGCACCACTCGCTCGGAGCTCATCTGCTTAGAAATATTTCTCTCTTAGGGAAAGACACAACTGAGCTATTGTTGCCATTTAATCAGTTAACTTTTCTTAAACATAGAAAGTACCCCCTGGACCAGCGCTACTGTGTTTTTTGTGTCTGCTCTGTCCTCGTACACCCCTACTTAGCTGTGGCAGATGGCTGCTCACACTGAACTGGGGTTCTTCCTCTTCAAATGGAGTAATTCATTCCTGCTGTCTCCACATGTTGGCTTAGGAGGAGGGATTGCTGCAAAGTTATTAACCTGATGCAGTTCACCATCCGCTGTCACTATGTATTTGTTGACGATGAGGGATTGCAGCAGTTAATGACCTATAGTAAACCATCCACTGTCACCACTTAGTTGTGGAAATTGAGAGATTGCTGTAAAAGAGAAAACTTGACGCAATCAACTGTTTACTTATACCACATCCTTTCTCAGGATGAGGGATTGCTGAAAAGCTAACATCATTGCAATTCACCATCCATTATTGCTAGGTGCTTATTCAAGATGGAGGATTGCTGCAAAGTTATTGACCTGATGCAATACACCCTCCACGGTCAATATATGTTTGTTCAAGATGAGGGATTACTAAAGTTAATAGCTTATTGTAAACCATCCACTGTCACCATCTGGTTGTGGAAGATGAAAGATTGCTGCAAAATAAATAACTTGATGCAATCAACTGTCCACTGTTGCCACATGCTTTCTGAGGATGAGGGATTGCTGCAAAAAGAACCACTTGATACAATTAACTATCCACCGTCACTGCAAGGCTATGCTTGGATGAAGAAAGACTGCAAAGTTATTTACTTGATGCAATCAACCGTCCACTGTTTTTAGATGCTTTCTGAGGATGAAGAATTAATGCAAAGTTATTAACCGGATGCAGTTCACCATCCACTGTCACTATATGTCTGTTGAAGATGAGGGATTGCAGCAGTTAATGACTTCTTGTAAACCATCTACTGCCACCACCTGGCTGTGAAAGATGAGAAATTGTTGCAAAATAAATAAGGATGCAATAAACTGTTGCCACCTGCTTTCTCAGGATGGGGGATTGCTGCATGGTTAACAAATCACCCTCCACCCTAACTCCACCTTTAATCATGTTGTGTTTTCTGGCCTTTAGAAGGGGCGGGGCATCCTTAAAGAGACAAACGTTTAAATGAAGTGATCCAAACAGAAGACAGCATGAGTTTCTGCACATACAGACCTGATGCCAGTTGTTGTTTCAGGCGTGGTTAACACCAGTTTATAACTTAAATTATTGATTAACCTTGTTGTTACAACAGCTTTATTGTCAAACTTGATGATATCCTGTTTACTCTCTCTTTCCGTCACCCTGAATAATTTAGATCTAACTACTCCTCTGAACCGAGTTCTGAGGAGCTTTACAAGTGAAGAGATTGCTGAAGAGCTCTGACCCTTTGCTCCAGCAGGGCTCGGCGGATGGACACCCTCTGCTCCAGGTCCTTGACCTCCCTCTCGTGCTGCGTGTCCGTGTGGATCTTGATCTTGCTCTGATAGGCGTTGAGCAGCTCCAGCTCCTGCTGCAGCTGCATCCGCAGCACCTTGTACTCCGCCTCCTGAGTCTCGTCCAACCGCAGCTGAAAGGCAGAAGGCGGCGGGAGGGAGATTAAAAATGGGTCTGATGTGACCAGGCAGTGGATCTCAGAAGTTGTTAAAACCACAGGAAACAATTTCCACCCCTAATGGGAAAGCTGTCCTGAACCATCCAACAAAAAAACAAACAAATGTTAAATCCTCACTGCACAAATGGGCACATCTTTAAACTTGTCGAAGTACTTTTTGATTCAGCTGCAGCACTCAGTTTTTTTGTAGTAGATGTCAAGCAGCAAGGCCCAGCGGGACTTTGTTAAATACCCACTGTACCAGATCTATCAGATTATGGGGACATCTCTTCTCCACAGCGCTATGCAGGTCAGCCAACGCATTTCCTGTCAGACGATTTGGAGAAAAATGACCCCAAAGCATGATGAAGCCACCACCATATTTCACTGTGGGCATAAAGTGTTACCACCAGAAGCTCCTCACAGCTGCCACCCTCTCCTAGCAAAACACAGTTTCTCCCCATTCTGAGAGAGACATAAACAGACTGTTTACTGTGGCAGCACCTGAAGCACTGCGCTGATCAGCAGTCTCCAGCAGCATCTACAAACGCCCGACTGGAGACCTGCTGTGTTCTGGCCTGCTTCCAGACATCAACCATCACCCCTGTCCCCCCCAAAAAAAACCCACAGGACTTAATGACTACAGACCTGTCGCTCTGACCTCTGTGGTTATGAAGTCTTTTGAGTGCCTAGTTCTCTCCCACCTTAAAGCCCTCGTAAACCCCCCTCCCTGATCCTTTACAGATCACCTACAGAGCCAACAGGTCCATAGATGATGCTGTGAACATGCCCTTCACTTCATCTTCCAGAACCTAGATTACCCAGGGACCTGTTTGTGGATTATAGCTCTGCTTTAAATACAGTTATCCCTGCCCCCACTCGCAGGTAGACCACAGACTATCTTTCTTACAGTAGGGAACACGTGAAGTGGGAAAAAAGTTCAATTTACCTCAGAAGTCGGAGCTGGGATTGACGTCACACCCGAGTAAACATTGTTCCAGTTAATGTAGTCGGGATTCCAATATGGCGACGGCCAGGTTGCCATTGTTGGTAGCACCTCTTACAAACATTGTTTTAAACTGTACTTTACACATGCAAACACCACTTTTATTTTGTTAATTTAGAGTTACAGGCTCTTAAAAGACACACTCTGGCAAGTGTGTCTTTTAAAATAAAGTTTCCACCACAACTTAACTGTTGCTAACATAATCAGCGGCCATATCGAAAGTCAAAGTCGGACCAAGAAAAAACGGGGTTGATTTTTCCCACTTGGAAGTTGGAATTTCCGAGTTTCCACTACAAATGGGATGCACCATTGGACTATTAGCACTGAACTCCCCCAAGGCATCCAATCATCGGTCTGTCAAGCTCCTGAAGTTTGCAGATGACGCCTCCCTCATTGATCCCTCAGAGATGAGCCCTAAAGGTGGGAAATAGCTTCAGCTTCAGAAAGAGCGCAGCCCCACCCGCCCCCAACATCCTGTGTGACTCCACAGGCAACACTGTGGAGTCTGTCCGCTTCCTGGGAACCCTCATCACCTAGGACCTCAAGTGGAAGCTGGGCACAAACTCTCTCAATAAAAAGGCTCAGCAGAGGATGTACTTCCTACGGCAGAAGAAGAAACTCCACCATCGAGCCCATCTACATTACAGTCCGATACGCTTTTGCCTAAGCTTAGGACAAGAGCAGGCTGCAACGCATCACCCAGCCAAATGTGAAGCCAATGCGGAAGTGACACAAATTGCAGTTCCCCCCCTCCTCCACTAGTGGCTGGCTCCAGAAAGGAGCAAGTTCCCATTGACTCCCATGTAAGAAATGGCAACCTCACAGCAGAAATAAACATGTTTAAAGCCTGGTTCAACAAACCATTTTAGGTTTAATAGATCAAGTTTACTGCCCTGCAATGGACTGGCAACCTTTCCAGGGTGTACCCCTCCTCTCGCCCCGTGACTGCTGTAGATAAGCACCAGCCCTACAGAGGATGGGCGGGTACAGATAACGGATGGATGGATGGATGGATGGATGGATGGAAAGGTCAAGTTTACTGTCCTGACAACTCCGAGGGGGGGGACATTTTTTTATAACTCATCCGTTTAGATGTAATTTAAGCTTGAAATTATGAACAATAATGGGTGTGTCGTTTTGATGGAGCGGTTCCAGATGGGCCGTCAGAGCTAGCGCTGGTGGCTAGCAGCTGTGGTAATGATTGCCCTAACAGACCATCAAAGAAGTCTCTGCTCCACTTTTTTCGGCAAGAAAAATTATATTTCTTCTGTGCATTTAAGATAACGCTGCTTGGTTTAAAATGATCACTTTTCTTCTTTACTTTACATACTGATTATTAAAACTTGTTTTAATTAAAATTCACATAGTTTTAATGAAAGTTATGGACCAACAAAGCTTCGTGCTTTTATTTGACAAAATTATTGAATCTGCCTGGAAGGCAGAGTAGCAGAGTTGCTCAACCTCGGTTTTCTGGCTAAAAGCGCCCTCCAACCTCCATTAGCTCTGGGTTAGCTCAGTTAGCTCATAGCTACAATGGCTCAGAGTTTGATGCGTGTCAATCATCCTCCCCCACCCTCAGCTCCACCTCTTTGTCCATTTTTTTGTATTATCCGGGCGTGAAGAGACGTGTGATGCGGCCAAGATGGTGGTGGTGGGAACCGCCCACTGGGCTTCAGTTCAGCTCTTCAGAAACCTACAGGTGACATCATGGAGGCGCCATCCATGTTATGTATACTGTCTATGGTCGACATGGAGGTGGGCAGCAAAGATTGCAGATGATTCTTCTCACCCTGCACATGGACACTTTGAGTCCCTCACCTCTGGCAGAAGGCTACGGTCAATCAAGACCAGAACCTCATACCACAAGAACAGTTTCGTTATCACATTTATACTTATTTTGTCTGTTTGTAAATGTCTGCACCAGATGGCAAAACAGATACCTAAATCTAAATCTGATTTTGATGGTGCTCAGTGTTGTTTTTGTGCCAAACAGGCAACTGACGGCAGGCGTGAACTCCAGATGACTGAATCCAAAGCTTCTTTAACACCTTATAGAGAGATTACTTGTTCACCAGCACAGCGGATGCATGTGCAAGCTAGCTACAGAAAGAGACGCTTGCCCTTCAAATTAGCTCCTGCTCCCACCGTTATTATTTGCGATTATCTTTCAGTAGTGGCGTTGGTTAGCGATGTTGACAGTGTACTATAAGAGTTTATCAACTAGTGATAAAATAAGTCATGCTGCAGATTGTTGCATTTTTTAATCAAACGCTTGTTCCAATCGCTTCTTCTGATTGCTTGCAACCAAAAACGTCTTTTGTTTTCCTCGAAAGGGGTGCAAGTCTATTGTTGTTTTTATCAAAGCGATTTGTGCAACCAACAGCTCAACAAGACGTGATTGCGTCTCTTTCTGCAGACGACACGCGCAGCAGAGCAGGGAGTGACGCGGACTAATAATCCCTCTATAAGCTTAAGTGTCTGCACACAACCTGGTTATTGTTTACATTTATCTGCTTATATAGAAAAAGGTTGTGAAATACAGATTGTGTCGTGTTTTTTTTAGATCCACTGTGTTTAGGTAATTGTATCTGTTCCAGTTTGATTGTTAGAGTCTGACGAGGAAAAGAGAAAGGAGATGCATTAGAGAGAAAAGCAGAATGTTTCTGGGGAATGAACTGCAGATTTGTGAGCTTTGCTTTTATTGTATCAGCGGAGGTTGTGTAGGTTGAGGGGGTTAAGGGTTAGATGGACTTTAGAGGTTGGCTTCATCGAGAATCCATACAAGATAAAATACTCGTGTTTTAAACTGTTGCAAAGTACATTCAGATGTACAAAAGATAGAAAATATGTCGACGTACGCATGTTTGATCTGGACCTGCATGACTGATGGAGACATGTCATGCTTTCCTGCAACATTTCAGTACATAAAAATATGTTTTTGATCTCAGAGGTTATTCAGATTTCTGCTCAGCATGAGTGGAAGCAAAAACAAGGGCAATGGGGATTTGGCTTACTGAGCTTGAATGGCACGCTGCCATGTGAGGTAATTACAGTTAGACAGAGGTTTATATCCTCCCCCTCCTCAATCCTCTTCCAATGTATTATTCAGTAAAAAGCCCAAGCTTTTGTTAGCGCATGATGACAAAGAGGATCCAGGAAAAATCACTACAGGATGCAGAAAGGGGATGTCAAATACGATAATTTTTTTCTTTTGGAAACAAATCGTAGAAGAATTCAGTTGTGGTATATGGTCTTATTAATGTCCAGTTTGCTGTATACTGACCCCCAGGTGTATCATTTAGATACAGCAAGGCTGATATTCGGAGAAACTTTCATTTTTTTAAGGAGATTGTTTTAATTCGCAATGACAGTAAAAAAAAATTAATTTTTAAAACGGAATCTTAGTATAATAAAGTATTTTCAGCAATAACCGTAAAGTCTATTTTAGTAGCACAAAAATGTCCCCTTGTCGGAGGTTTTCGGTCTGGTAATTACACAATAAATCCTGCCACAAGCTAAGCATTGATAAACAAGCTACATGAGATCCTGTAAATTAATTCACATACCTACATATGTGTGGTACCTGGCAAAAGTATTCATACCCGTTTAGCTTTTTTCACAAGAAAGACAAACCTAAATGTACGTTAGTGCGGTTTTTAAAGCAACACAAAGCAGTGCATAATTATGGCGTGGAAGGAGAACGAAACATGGTGTTTAAACTAATTTTTCAAGTAAAATTTTGAAATGTGTGGCAGTGTATATTTGTAGTCAGCCTCCTCAGTTGATACTTTGTGGAACCCCCCCATTGCTGCAATTGCCAATTTTTCTTTGGAGAGCCGGTTAAGCTCAGTCAGATTGGCTTGCGAGCCTCTGTTAACATAATTTTTTAATTCCCAACTGGAATTTGGTCTGGACTTTAACTAGGCCATTCTAGCACATGAATATCTGTGATCTAAACCAGGCGTGTTAAACTCCAGCCCTCGATGGGTTCCTGTTCCAACACATCTGAATCAAAAGGCTAAAATGTGTCCTCTTCCCTTTGTCAGGTTTTTAAGAGTCCTAATAATTGTTTGATTCAGGTGTGTTGAAGCAGAGGACAATCAATAAGTCGTAGGACCCAGTCCTTGAGAGTCGGTATTTGACACCTGTGATCTAAACTTTCACATTGTAGCTCCGGCTGTATGTTTAGGGCCTTCATCTGGGTGGAAGGTGAACCTCCTGCCCAGTCTTCTGCAATAGGTTTTCTTCCCCTCAACTTTGATCATCTCCCTTGTTTATGCTAAAAAAAAAAGCATCCCCACAGCATGATGCTGCCACTAACATGTTTGTAGCTGACTCCAACGGAAGTATAGCGTTTGCCTGAAGGTGAAGAAGGTACATTTTGACCAAAGCCCCTTCTTCTACGTACTACGCTGTGTATCCCCTATGTGGTTTTCAGCTCCAGCTGTCTTCCAATCAAATCTCATAAGATTCCCCACAGCATAATGCCTCCACCACCATGTTTTACCAAGGCAATGGCGTGCAGTGTTTTAAATGTTTTTTTGTCTCATGCGCATATTAAACACAGGTGGGCTCTAATTACTAATCAGGTGACTTCTGAATGAAAGTGGCTGGACTTGATTTAATTTGTGGGTATTTGAGTAAAGGGGGCTAAATAGAAATGCACTCCACACCCGTCACATTTTTTTTTTTTTTTTAACAAAAGCCAAAAATCTTTCTGTTTCAAAATTGTGCACTACTTTGTGTTGGTCTATTGCAAGAAATCCAAATAAGGATTTAAGGAGTATGAATCCTTCCATAAGGCTCTGTAGATGTTAATCAAGTGACAATGAGATTTAAAAATCTAAATAAAATTGGAAGAAACTTGTCTGCATCTTATTAAAGTAGTAATTAAAGGAGCATTTCACCCATGGGAACATTGCTCTTCATTGAAAGTGGGTCATATATGTAGTCGAAATGTATAAAAATGTTCGAATTTGGTGCCTTTTTGACCGAGTTATGACAGAAAGTAACTTTAAGGCGCATTTGTATGGAAAACCACAACTCCCACAATGCAACACATTTGCACAGCTCCACAAGCCACTCCCACTAATCCAGAACACCGCCTATGCGAAATCCGCCTATCAGAGAAAGCACTAGGCTAGTTAACGTTACCGCTTGAGTTTGAAATTCCTTGGCGATCTCATTCTTGAAAAATTATGCTATGTTGAAAACTTTGATAGCATCAAACTTATCAAACTTGATTCTTTAATCCACAGAGGCCACTAGCTCTGGAGCCATGGAGCCACTGGGTTTTAGAAGAGGAATGACAGAGCTTTTGGACTTGGGCCTTGACATGGAGGCGATGAACACGGACCGCATTGCGTCACTACGAAAGACAATGAAGGAACAATATCCTAATATTAAGCATGAATTTGATATCTGGCACACAGCCAAAGGTATGTTGTTTTTTCCATTGTTGTAAACGCACGCACGCACGCAAACTCACATTACAGCCCCGCTAACCAGAGTCACATGAAGTTTTAGTCCAAATCTGAAGGCCTGTATTGCTAAATCGTAATGATTGAAATTAGGGGTGCACCGATCCGAAATTAGGGATCGGATATCACCCGCGATATTGACAAAATAGCTGGATCGGGGATCGGAAAAAATAAAAGATCCACTGGCCGATCCAGGTTTTTGTTTTTGATTTTTCTTCATTGCAGCGGAACTTATTTCATTCGTCAGCTTCACGTGTGTCGCATGCAAGAAGCAACATGGAGCGAGCCAGAGGGTCGGCTGTGTGGAGATACTTCACACTGGCCACTCCAACTAGTTCGTTGGCTGTTTGCAATGTCTGCACAGTAAATGTTTCGAGGGGATGTGGTATTACTGCAAAGTACCTCAGCAAAACAAAAGGAGCGGGGTCAAAAAGGAAAAAAGAAGTCTTAGTTAAGTTTAGTTAGTAAAGTCTGTTACCTTTAGTCTCTTCAAGTAAGGTATAAGGTGGAGGGTTTACAGTTTATTATTAATTCAACAATAGTATCGGATCGGTATTGGGTATCGACAGATACACAAAGCCCAGGCATCGGTATCGGGACTGAAAAAGTGGGATCGGTGCACCCCTAATTGAAATATACAGGTCCTTCTCAAAAAATTCGCATATTGTGATAAAGTTCATTATTTTCCATAATGTAATGATATATTTTAGATTCATTGCACACCAACTGAAATATTTCAGGTCTTTTATTGTTTGAAAACTGATGATTTTGGCATACAACTCATGAAAACCCAAAATTCCTATCTCAAAAAATTAGCATATTTCATCCGACCAATAAAAGAGAAGTGTTTTTAATACAAAAAAAGTCAACCTTCAAATAATTATGTTCAGTTATGCACTCAATACTTGGTCGGGAATCCTTTTGCAGAAATGACTGCTTCAATGCGGCGTGTCATGGAGGCAATCATCCTGTGGCACTGCTGAGGTGTTATGGAGGCCCAGGATGCTTCGATAGCGGCCTTAAGCTCATCCAGAGTGTTGGGTCTTGCGTCTCTCAACTTCCTCTTCACAATATCCCACAGATTCTCTATGGGGTTCAGGTCAGGAGAGTTGGCAGGCCAATTGAGCACAGTAATACCATGGTCAGTAAACCATTTACCAGTGGTTTTGGCACTGTGAGCAGGTGCCAGGTCGTGCTGAAAAATGAAATCTTCATCTCCATAAAGCTTTTCAGCAGATGGAAGCATGAAGTGCTCCAAAATCTCCTGATAGCTAGCTGCATTGACCCTGCCCTTGATAAAACACAGTGGACCAACACCAGCAGCTGACATGGCACCCCAGACCATCACTGACTGTGGGTACTTGACACTGGACTTCAGGCATTTTGGCATTTCCTTCTTCCCAGTCTTCCTCCAGACTCTGGCACCTTGATTTCCGAATGACATGCAAGTACTTTGGACCACTGAGCAACAGTCCAGTGCTGCTTCTCTGTAGCCCAGGTCAGGCGCTTCTGCCACTGTTTCTGGTTCAAAAGTGGCTTGACCTGGGGAATGCGGCACCTGTAGCCCATTTCCTGCACACGCCTGTGCACGGTGGCTCTGGATGTTTCTACTCCAGACTCAGTCCACTGCTTCCGCAGGTCCCCCAAGGTCTGGAATCGGTCCTTCTCCACAATCTTCCTCAGGGTCCGGTCACCTCTTCTCGTTGTGCAGCGTTTTCTGCCACACTTTTTCCTTCCCACAGACTTCCCACTGAGGTGCCTTGATACAGCACTCTGGGAACAGCCTATTCGTTCAGAAATGTCTTTCTGTGTCTTACCCTCTTGCTTGAGGGTGTCAATGATGGCCTTCTGGGCAGCAGTCAGGTCGGCAGTCTTACCCATGATTGCGGTTTTGAGTAATGAACCAGGCTGGGAGTTTTTAAAAGCCTCAGGAATCTTTTGCAGGTGTTTAGAGTTAATTAATTGATTCAGATGATTAGGTTAATAGCTCGTTTAGAGAACCTTTTCATGATATGCTAATTTTTTCAGATAGGAATTTTGGGTTTTCATGAGATGTATGCCAAAACCATCCGTTTTAAAACAATAAAAGACCTGAAATATTTCAGTTGGTGTGCAATGAATCTAAAATATATGAAAGTTTCATTTTTATCATTACATTATGCAAAAGAATGAACTTTATCACAATATGCTAATTTTTTGAGAAGGACCTGTAAAGCTGCTGCTTTTAACCTCTGGTCGTCCAGATGCTTTGTCTTACTTTAAATAAAAAACATGATTAATCCACTTGAGAATGCTTGGATGGAGGACTCGTCACAGAACGGGGCATGTCATCGCCTACAAACCAATAAAGGGGGGGTTAAGTGGAGGTAAACTGTTGCGGGATCAGCTGGTTTGGATGATAGGCATGAAGGAAGCAGGCGGATCAGGTGCTGCGGCATCCGTGTGGTGTGAGTGTGAAGCGAGGGTGAAGTGACAGCGTCTTCCGGCTTTACTCACAGCCTGAGTGGACAGCATGTCGTTGATGGAGTGGTCATACTGCTCGGCCAGGATGGCCAGTTTACGGGTCTGCTCGTCCTTCAGCCGCTTCAGCACGGCCTTGTGCTCCGACTTGGGCGTGTTCTCCAGCAGGTGGTTGCGCAGCGCCTTGTACTGGCGCGTCTGGATCTTACAGGTGTCCTGGAACTGACGCTTTATCTGGAGCTCCTTGGACTGGAGGAGAGAGAGAGAGATGGAAAAAAGCTGGGCTGAGAAGCTCCTGTGGTTCAGAGAATGAAAGCATAAATGAATGAACGTTACCTTTAAAGGAGACACATTATGCAACTGTAACTTTTTTCATCCTTTTGTGTTGCCATTTGGGTCTCTGCTACCTCTATAAACACTCCAAACATGTAAAAACCATCCATCTATTTTTTTTGCGTTCAGATTTTTGATGTTAGAAATCTTGTGCTGAAGCACAAGATTTCTAAGATCACAATAAGGCACTTTTTCAAACAGCTTGTAGAAACAAGCTGTTTGAAAAAGTGCCTTATTGTGACAATAAGCGGAATTACCATATAACCGCCCCTCACCTGTCAAACCCCACCCACCACTTCAAAATCCATGCCAACTGCCGTTCTATTTCATCCCTACTGACCGCCAGAGCCGGTGCCTTAAGCACTGAATGATCCATCTCACGCATCCGGAGGTCGAGTGTTTATACCAACAATGTCACATGTGACCCCTGATGACCACGGAGATGCTATATCTTCCAGTGACATCAGAGGATCTGTTCCTTTTCATCTTCTCGATTCGCAGGTAGTATCGCCACGCTAGCTAAAGACTAAGGATCTTGCTTAAAGCTACAGCTACTTGTTTAAAAAAATCGCTAAGTATAATAATAATAATAAGTTCGTTCGTTCGTTGCTGGTGGCCTTGTGACTTTTCTGTCGGAGCTGCGAGCTGCTCGCCCTTCAGAGGCCGCAACGGACCCCACCGGGAGGTTTGTGACTTCAGTGCATTTCCTCGGCTGGATAAGTTTGTCTTGCACAACATAGCTGGTTGTTTGTATGACTGTGGGTGTAGGCAGTGTGCTCACTCCTTCTCCCGACATCGTGCAGCGAAATATTATGTTAATATCTGTGTCTTTTTTTGGTGACGGCTGTGGTTTCGCTCCCTCTCCCGGCATTGATAACCTGCATCCACCGTTAATATTTTGGATAGCTTACCCTTGACTGACGAAGGCAGTGCTCTCGCTCCCGCTCCCAGCATAGGTGTGCTTCAGTGTTTCTTTGCAGCGTCTGCTGGTGAGGGTTGTGCTTTCGCTCCCTCTCCCGGCATCTGTACTGCACTTAGTGTTTTCGTTTCGTAGTGGGATAGCTTACCCTTAGTTGGTGAAGGCAGTGCTCTCGCTCCCTCTCCCAGCATCTGCACTTGGTGTCTAAAAATAAAAAGGTAAGCGGTTGTGAGTCTAATAAACTTACCATTGACTGGTGAAGACAGCGCTTTCGCTCCCTCTCCCAGTGTCTTACTCCTCCTTTTATTTTTTTTAATTTATTTGTCAGCATGGATTGCAACCACTCCTGCTCATCCTGTATGGCTCCTCTGCAGCTTGAGGATGGCCATGATTTATGTCCCTCATGCCTTGGCCTCGGGCATCTGAAGGAGGGTCTTTCTGACGATCCCTGCATGAACTGCAGTATCATGCCTCGGGGCAGTGAGGATTGCAAGGCTGACTAGGTGGGGCGACTGTTGGACCCCACATCGTCACCCGACTGGCTGGCCCCAGCCCACCAACTGGCTCCAGCTCGGACTGGCCAATCTAGACGTCGGGCTGCTGAGACTGCAGGCCCCACCCCAGGGAAGAAGGATAAGGGGTCCGGGCTTGCCTCCAGGTTGGACCAATTGACAATGGAGCTCGATGCTATGAAGTCCCAGTTCCTGGCCTTCCAGTCGGGGACGGGAGATGAGCGGCCAGATGCTCTTGCTCTTCCGGTAACCTCCTTGGGGTCGGAAGATGATGTGCTTTCCATAGCAGCATCAGCCGCCCAGTTTGGGGATGTGGTCCCACAGGAGGAGGCCACCCATCTAAGCTCCGGGGTCGGCTCCCATTTTTCGGCCAATAGTTCTACTCCAACGGCCGGACCATGGCACCCATGCAGGATTCACATAAGTTTGGCCTGGACCGCATGCCAGTAGTGGAGCCGACTATAGCTGCTCTAATTGGCTCACCTGATGAGGCTCTGAGACCGGACGCTAGATGTCCTCGCCCCCAGAGCCGGGTTACAGATGACCTTCTTTCCAAGGCCTATGATGCAGCGCCACGCATGGGTAACTCCATGTCCCACCTGATTCTTGCTCTGTCAGCATCCCTCCAGGAGGCTGAACTGGATGCTTCCCTACAGGCATTTGCACTGATGTCTATAGAGTTGGGGCGGTTAATGTCTACTCTTGTTCAGGCTCGCCGCCAGGTCTGGTTGGCACAATCCCCTCTCACTGAGGCCTGCAGGAGAACCCTCCGCAGTGTTCTGGTAGAGCCGGGCGAGCTGTTTTGTTCCGCGGCTCTGGAAGCGCTTTGCGCACGTTACAAGCCAGAAGGACTCGACAGCAGCTCTCCGGGCTTCAGAGGAGTGTGCCTCCTCCTAATAGGCCTAGGGTTCCTCCAGCTGCCCCACAGCACAGCTCTCATCCACAGGCTTACCCCAGGGGCTACATTAGGCCTCAGCAGACATGGCCACAGCCTGCTCAGCGGCAGGCACAGACCTTTCGGGCACCCGAGGAACTGCCCTCTGGGTAGCCTCGCCCCTCATATGGTGCCCGTCGTATCCCCAGAGCCTTTAGAGGCGCTGAGGCCCGGGGGCTGGCCGTCGGCTGTTTTTCCCAGCAGTAGCTCAGCTATTGGGCTGCTTCTACAAGGGACCCGTGGGTCCTTTCCACCCTGACCCACGGGCACAAACTTCAGTTCCGACGCCGGCCCCCACCCTGTGGCCAGGTCAAGATGACCATCATACACGACCCGGCAAAAGCCCAATCCCTCGCCCAGGAGTTGTCTGCCCTCCTGGACAAGGGTGCCATCGAACCAGTAGATCCCCTATTGCACCCCGGGGGGGTTCAACTCGACTTACTTTCTGGTAGCAAAGAAAGATGGTGGACTCCGCCCTATCCTCAACCTGAGGGGTCTCAACAGGTTCCTGAAGGTCCTGAGGTTCCACAGGCTAACCACTGCAGAGGTTCTGCGTACGGTTGCCAGAGGGGAGTGGTTTACGTAAGTAGACCTGAAGGATGCCTACTTTCACGTCCCTATAACCCCACACCATCGGCACTTTCTGCGGTTTGCTTTTCAGGGGCATCATTTCCATGTTCAGGGTGCTCCCATTCTGTCTCTCCCTTTCCCCTCGGGTCTTCACCAGGTGTGTGACGGCGGCCCTCTCGCACCTGCAGTCGCGGGGCATGAAGATTCTGCCGTATCTGGACGACTGGCTCGTCTTTGCACCATTCCAGTCTCAGGTGGCCCTGGACACGACATGTCTTCTCTCCCATGTGGCCCGCCTGGGCCTCCGTGTGAATTTCATGAAGAGTTGCCTGGTTCCGTCGCAGAGCACAGTCTTTCTCGGGGTTACTCTCAATGCAGTCACCATGAAGGCTTGCCCGTCACCACAGCAGGAGGACGACATCCTCCGCCTCCTTCTCCTGTTTCAGGAGGGCAGGCAGTTGCACTTTGTGGAGTTTTTGCGCCTCCTAGGGAAACTGACGGCTGCTGCTACCGTGGTTCCTCTAGGACTGCTGTCGCTGCGTCCCCTCCAGAGATGGTTGCAAACTTTTCATCTGGATGTCAAGTGGCACCGGCACAGGAGACTCAAGGTGTCACGCCATTGCCTTGTTGCCCTGGCCCCGTGGAGGGAGAGGTTGTTTCTCCACCAGGGCGTGCCCATGGGTTCCGTTGCCTCCCGTCGGGAAACCATCACAACAGACGTCTCCCTCTCAGGCTGGGGTGCTGTGTGGCAGAACCGGACAGCTCAGGGGCTGTGGTCTGCACGAGACCGCTCACAGCATATCAATGTTCTGGAGATTGGGCTGTCTACAGGGCATTGCAGGTTTTTCTTCCCTTCTTGGGAGGTCGGCATGTCCTTGTGCGGTCAGACAATGTCTCGACGGTCTCTCACATAAACCGCCAAGGGGGCACCAGGTCTGCACGGCTATTTTAGGCATCCCAGGACCTACTGCTATGGGCAGCACCACGCCTGGCCAGCTTGAGGGCAATGTACTTGCCTGGGGAACGGAATCAGGCGACAGACTTACACTCCCGCTTCATCCGGAGGTGGTTCTCAACATCTGGGAGATCTTCGGCAGGGCGGGGGTGGATCTCTTTGCCTCAGAGGAGTCAACCCATTGCCCCCTCTGGTTCTCCTGGACGCAGGAGAGCAGTCCTCTGGGTCAGGATGCTCTCGCCCACGATTGGCCAGAGGTTCTCCTCTATGCGTTTCCGCCAATCCCTCTGATTTTTCCAACGCTACAGAGGGTCCTCCATCAGGGTCACAGGCTTCTGTTGGTAGCCCCCTTCTGGCCGGGAAGAACGTGGTTTCCACTGCTGTACAGGCTCTGCAGCAGTCCACTGTGGGGCCTCCCCAACAGGAGAGATCTCCTGTCTCAGTTACAGGGCCAGATCTGGCATCCCGACCCTCTCCGCCTGCAGCTGTGGGTCTGGCCACTGCAGGGCCCGACCCGCTGCTTATTGAGTGTTCAGATGGTGTCTGCAATACCATATTGAATCTGAGGACGCCTTCCACCCGGGCGCAGTATGAGAATAGGTGGCGGCTGTTTGCTACATGGTGTTCAGCCAAGGGTGTGGACCCCGTGCTCTGTTCAGTTCCAAAGATTTTGGAGTTCCTCCAGTCACTCCTGGATGGCGGCAGGTCCCCTGCTACTCTGAGGGTATATGTGGCAGCCATTTCCTCTCGACACGCTTGGGTTGATAACACGGTGGGTGTGAAAGACTGGTGTCCCTTTTTCTGAAGGGCGCATGGCGGTTACGCCCCCCACGAGTACAGCGCGCCCCAGCATGGGATCTGCACCTGGTGCTCAATGCTTTGTGTTTGCCCCCTTTTGAACCCCTGGCTGAAGTGGGTCTCTACTAAAACTGCCTTTCTCCTTGCCATCACATCAGCGAAGCGTGTCAGGGAGCTCCATGCTTTGTCATTGAGTGACTCATGTCTGAGGTGTAACCCCGATGGCTCGGGGGTTATCCTATGGCCGAACTCAGCTTTTCTCCCGAAGGTTCTGTCGGCATCGACCCTCAACCAACCTATCCATCTAGCACAATTTAATCCTCCAGGAGGGGAGGACAGATTACGTTTGCTGTGCCCTGTGCGGGCTCTGAGGGTCTATATGGCTGCGACTGCTAGTTTCAGACAGTCGGACCAGCTCTTCCTCCGCTATGGTGGTCCAAGGAGGGGCTGTGCTCTCTCCAAGCAGCGGTTGTCTCATTGGGTGGTGGACGTCATCACCCAGGCATATAGAGGGGGTGGGCGCCCCCTGCCATCCGGGGTGAGGTGCCACTCTGCCAGGGCAGTCTCCACATCATGGGCGGCCTTGCGCGGCATGCCCCTGGAAGACATTTGTGCGGCAGCATCATGGGCATCGCCAAGTACCTTCTCCAGGTTTTACCAGGTGAATGTTGCCACTTCCCAATCCATTGGGAGTGGTCCTGGTGCCGGACTCTGCGGGTTTCTCCCAATTAGGTATGTGCAGGAATTCTTTGGGACTTTTCTGGTACAGGTCATTCAGTGCTTAAGGCATGACTGACCGCCAGAGCATTCTGACACTCAGAATCCTTGTGCACTTGCGAGAAGATTCTGCAGGAACAGATCCTCTGATGTCACCGGATAATATAGTGTCTCCGTGGTCATCAGGGGTCACATGTGACATTGTTGGTATAAACACTCGACCTGCGCATGCACTAGATGGATCATTCAGTGCTTAAGGCCCCGGCTCTGGCGGTCATCCGGGATTCATAGAACCGTAGTTACATACGTAACTTCCGTTCTCCTGTGTGGCAAACCTGCAGCCTAGCAACAAGATGGGTGGGCGTGGTCTGCAACCACTAATTTGCATAAAAGTGACCGAGTCCTCTAAACAGCTCAATCTGGACTGAAATTGTCAAGAATTGAGCTGTTGAGATCGCTTTATTTCAGAGTGAATTTGTGCAAAGACAATAGACCTGTTATAACTTGTTTTAAAAGAGGCATATGTCTCCTTTAAGATGACAAAAAATTATTTTAAAGGCTTTAGAAAAAGGTGATCCAGCCTTAAAAGCAGAACAGAATCACTCAAGAACATTTAACCTGGCTTAGGACACCAATATCTGCTGGAAATACCATATTTAAATGACTTTTGCTTCATCAGTAAGTTTATTATGGTCGTCAGTAAAAAGCTTGGGTGGCAGTTTAATTCCTACATATTTCACATTGAAAAGTTTCAGACTTTTCCAGCCATAGCAATCTTTTCAGGATACTATTTGTCCACATATACAGAGCTGTGAGAAGGTACCCCCCCCACCCCCAATCACAGATTTCTTCTGTTTATTGCTTTTTTTGTCAAGCATCACATTTTAATATTTGACAACTAGGGTAAATACAGAATGGAGTTTTAACATTTTGATTTCATTTATTAAAGGGTAAAGGTAAGGTATTCACTTCCCTTCTTAAATCGTAAATTAACTGCGATCTGCCATATTTGTGGGTTTGATTCTACTAGCCAAGCCCAAGTCTAATTACTTACTGACCCGTATAATTAAGAAATTACTTAATTTGAACCTGTATGACAACATGAGTTCGGATACAAGTCATTGACCTACATTAGTCTGCAGAGGTGGTAACTAGTTACATTTACTTGAGTAACTTTTTTGAAAAAAAAAAAAAAAAAAACTACTTCTATGAGAGGTTTTACTGAACCATAATTTTTACTTCAGGAAAATCTCTGGCCACTCAAAGTGACTTTACTCACTGTGAGTAAAGCAGCCACAGTAACTTTGATGTTTAACTTTGATAATGTTATTTCTTAACTACTGAGGTTACAGTAAACGCTAGATATCATCCCTGTAAGTACTTTACTTGTTTCTACTATATATAATGCTTTCAGAAAAATAACTGAGCAGCATAAATTCTTATTGGTACACTTGCACAAAGTCAGGGATTTTGTAGGATTATAGCCAGGTTTCTTATAGGTCAACTTGCACAAAGTCAGGAATTTTGTAGGATTATAGTCAGGTGTATGATCAACCAATTAAAACAAACAGGTGCTAATGATCATCAATGTCACACGTTGGTTGAAACACAGTTATTAACTGAAACAGAAACGGCTGTGTAGGAGGCTTAAAACTGGGTGAGAAATAGCCAAACTCTGCTACCAAGGTGAGGTTGTGGAAGATAGTTTCATGTCATGGCAAGGTTGAGCACAGCAACAAGACACAAGGTAGTTATACTGCATCAGCAAGGTCTCTCCCAGACAAAGATTTAGTCAAAGCAGACTGCGGTTTCTAGATGTGCTGTTCAAGCTCTTTTGAAGAAGCACGGAGAGATGGGGAACGTTGAGGATCGTAGACGCAGTGGTCGGCCAAGGAAACTTAGTGCAGCAGATGAAAGACACATCAAGCTTACTACCCATGTAAATCAAAAGACGTCCAGCAGTGCCATCAGCTCAGAACCAGCAGAAACCAGTGAGTCTGGAGAAGTCTGGCCAGAAATGGTCTTCATGGAAGAGTTGCAGCCAAAAAGCCAAACCTCTGACGTAGAAACAAGGCCAAGGGACTCAAGTATGCAGGAAAACAAGGGAACTGGGGTGGAGAAAAAAGGCAGCAGGAGCTCTGGACTGATGAGTCAAAATGTGAAATATTTGGCTGTAGTAGAAGGCAGTCTGTTCGTCGAAGGGCTGGAGGGCGTTACAATAATGAGCGTCTGCAGGCAACAGTGAAGCTTGGTGGAGGTTCCTTGTATGACATTCCTGCAAAGGGAGTTGGAGAGTTGGTCAGGAATAATGGTGTTCTCAATGACAATAGTGTCTCAATAGTGTTACGACCTTAGTTGTAAGTCTGTGTGTTTTACGTGTCTTGTTTGATATGGAAATTATTCTATACTGGTGCCTGTAGCTGATTGGTAACACCGGATAGAAACTACTTGCTGATTGGCTGTTGTAGTGGATTTAAGCCAGTGCTGTCATCATCCATCCTCAGCTCACTCCAACCAACCAACCAGACTCACAGTTAACCTTGTCAAGTTAACTGTTAGTAGGGGTTGGGTTGCTATTTAAGTTCCAAGTTTTCTCCTGTTTTTGTTAGTCTAGGGACACAGGAGGTCGTTATTTTTTATTTTATTTTTTTGGGTAAGGTTACTTTTTCCAGGTAATTCTCTTTTGTTTATATTGGCCTGAGATCCACTGACACCTGTTACCTTTTACATCTCTGTGTCCTGGGCTGCTTGAAGTCTGTTGGAGGATGGATAGTTTTTATGTTATGGGCTGTATGCCCTCAGGCAGGTCGTAACATACAGGCAGATACTTATCCATCATGGAATACCATCAGGGAGGCGTTTGATTGGCCCCAAATTTATTCTGCAGCAGGACAACAACCCCAAACATACAGCCAAAGTCATTAAGAACTATCTTCAGCGTAAAGCAGAACAAGAAGTCCTGGTATGACCCCCACAGAGCCCTGATCTCAACATCGTGGAGTGTGTCTGTGAATACAGGAAGAGACAGAAGGATGTGAGGAAGCCTACATCCACAGAAGACCTGTGGTTAGTTCTCCAAGATGTTTGGAACAACTTACCAGCCTAGTTCCTTTCGAAAACTATGTGGAAGTGTACCTAGAAGAACTAATGCTGTTTTGAAGGCAAAGGGTGGTCACACAAAGTATTGATTTCATTTCTCTTTTGTTCCTTCACTGTATTTTGTTGATTGATGAAAATAAATGAACGCTTCCATTTCTGAAATTTTCTTTAACAGGATTTCTTCACACCTGCCTAAAAGTACTATATATGTATACAGTACCTACTGTAAGTATTGCTTTGATAAGTTTCATGTTGAAAAAAAGCTTGTGTTTTATCTGAATTTATTACTTTGTAATCATGTTATTTGTTTTTTTATTTTAAAACCCCAGAATTTGCATAAAACTTCCAATTTGTCTGTCTTGGACGAGATGTATTGAAAATGAATTTCCCCATTGTGGTACTAATAAAGGTATCATTCATTTATGAGCAAACAATTTTCAATTGGTTTATTTTAATCATTTTCACAAATTTAATCAGAACCAAATACTTAATCTAGATTTTTTAGGTGGATGGACTGTATAACTTACATGAAGAAAGAAATATTACATCCATCCACTTTGTTATGAGTATATTCCACACATTGATACTTTAAATTACTGATCCTTTCTGAGGGTGTGTACATCAAATGGACAGAAAATGTGATGGAGGAGGAAGTGAAAAAGAGGAATCTGAGTGACAAAAACAGGAGAAAAAAAAGAATGTGACAACAATGGGTAAAAAAAAAAAAAATCATAAAAACAGACAAGACAATGATTTCAAAACAAAAGAATTTATTTCTGTGCAAATAAAAATCTAAATATAACAAAAAGATCTTCAATGCTTGAGAGCACACAGCCGTACAGAACGCAGCACTACTCAGAAATACTGCATAAATTAAAACAAACAGGGTGATATAACTTTGGGGAAAAGTCATGGCAAAACACAATGCAACATGTAAACAGAACAGGTGATAACTGAACACACAGGTTACATTCAAACAAGCAGACTTTTCTAATAAAGCTAGACTTCAGCGTGATTTCACAGCTATAACTCAACGTTTAAACTTTATAGTTCTAATGTTTCCCTGTTACTCCAAAACAGCCGTTTATTCTTTCATTTCGACCCCCAGGAAGATCTATGCCTTCCTGCTTAACTCGATCCCGATGGAACGATCTCAGAGCACTTTGGTGTTTCTGTTAGCAGCTAAAACGCTTAACTTTAACTGTTTTTAAGCAAACTGTGTAAAAAAACAAACCGAACATATATTTGGTTTTAGCTTCTAAATTAAAACTAAGTTTTTACCTTCCATCGTTTACGGTTGGTCATTGTACATCTTTGGTTCCTGATACCCCCCCCCCCCAAAAAAAAAAAAGTAAAATCAGGTGACAAGTAGCTGCACAACTGTTGGAAAGTTTAAAGACTTTGATTTAAAAAAATAAAAAATAAAAAAAATAAAAAAAAGATCATGAAAATATTCTCACACGCTGAAATGACCCGTTCTTCCTTGTTCTGTGTTTTTGTTTCTTTAAATAAAAAAATTAAATGTCGATAATTTGGGACATTTATCTTTGTTTGGTAACGAGCTGCTCTGTCTTTCACATTCATGTTTCATCAATCTTGCCCTGGAAATCTCAAAAGATTGTCAACAAAATATGGCTTCAATAAAGTTAACTCGCGCCGATATATTAAATATGTTTTAATTATATTACGCTTTAAGTACTACAAGATATATCTTAGTTTTTTCATAGGTTTTATCCTACTTCTACTCTACGTTTCTTCACAACAGACTAAGAATTGTGCAAACAGTTGAAAGTAGGCACTTTCTTTTTTAAAAACGAAAAGGGGGAAATGTTTACATGGTAAATCATAAGAAGACTATTGCATCGAGTGCAATAAGATAGCATACGAAAGGCGATTGTGTGAAGATGGAAGATTTCTCCAGCTTTATGTATAAAAATGACTTGAAACGTGAAAAACTGAACCCAGCACTTAAACTGTTAACCTCTTGGTTTTGAACAGTGTCTCATCCCGGGTTAACCATGCAGTCCGAAGGTCACATTTTATTGGCACTTTAGCATATTTATTTTTAACAACTTAAAAATTAAATTAGTCCTTAACTGCAGCAGAAAATCTCACTGAAAGTTTTACGAAAATCCAACTTTTAATTTAAACACAAAACTAGAAACTTCAACAGTCCAGGAGTTCCTGTATCCCTGGGGTATTTAGACGAACTGGGAATGAAACTCTCTCTAAGCCACTCTTGAAAATGGGAAAAACAAGAGAACATGCCAATCAAATACAGCAGATGTACATTGATCTTCATAATTAAGGAATTAATGGCTACTGGCTAATCTTGCCCAAATCTACAGTCAGAGCAATATGTGGAAAAGTTCACAACCCCACTGTTAAGTACGATAGAGGATCTGTAATGCTGTGGGCTCATTTTTTCTAGTATAAAAACAAAAACAATCCCACCTCAAATTAATTTTTGGCACCTCTAGCAATTCCTAAACGCTGATCTGAGTCTCCAGAAACTTTAATAATCCAGGGGGTTCTTGTGTCCTTGGGGTAGGAAGATGAATTGGAAAATTAAACTCTGTTTTAGCCACTCTTCAAAATGGGGAAGATGAGAGAACATGTGATTCCAATAAGGCAGATGTGTGTTGATCTTAATGAGGCAGAAAACAACTAGTTGCCATTATTTAGATTAAGAGTGATGTGTAGAAGGGCATGGTGGAGGACTTGTGATGCTGTGGGACCGTTTCTCATATATCTCTAGAAAGAAAAACTAAATCATTGATGCTTTAAATATTGGCACATCTTGCAACTATTCAAAACTAGCCCCTTTTTTTTTTAAGTGGATCAGAACCTGTAGTAACTTTTTTTTCCTCACTCAAAAAAAAAAAAGAAAAAAAAAAAGAAATTCAAATTAAAAGTTGGATAAAAAAAAATAAAAAATTCCGGTGGAAAAATCCGGTGGATAAAAGGGCAGATTTGATTTGAAGTAGCGGGGGTGACAGTAAACACGGCCGGCGATGTATGCTTCTACTCAGCCGTTTATTGCACTTTTGCTCCTGCCTACCGCTAGTGTTCAGGCTGACGTTAGTGAAATCCTTTTTTTTTTTTTGGTCTTTTTCACAGCTTTTTAGCAGAAAGGAGTGAAGTTCCATTCATGGAGCGTCGTAACACTGTCGTATGTGTTCCCGGCGCCGGAGAACCAGTGCGCACGTTGGAATAGAGAAAAACACAGAATTGCACACAAAAAAATTAAACTAAATAAAATAAATCCGAAACGGTCTGAAAATAACCATAAAAATTTCTTCTTAGACATTAAGAACAAAGTAATAAAACTGCTGAAGGTTTAAGGAACTTTTACAAAAAGCACGATAAGGAAATGGTAAAGATTCTCTGGAGTTGCTGGTTCTGACCCGTCTGACACAACTGTATGGTTTTTGTGCTCATACATCAGAATCGGCTTCAATCCATTTCAATGTGACCCAGAACCAGTTTGGGAATTATCTAATCAAACTTCCTTCCCCTGCTGCTATCTCCACGGCCGAATTTTCCCCCTCACAAACCTTTCGGACCCAGATCGCCTCAGCCCGCACTCCCATCTCGCTGCCTCGCGACACATCCTCTCCTTTTCCTCCCTCCTCTTCCTCTCCCTCCTCCTCTCCCTCTGTCTCCCCTCTCGGACCTCCCGGGGCAGCAGCCGGGGCAGCCTGCTGGGAAGCGCCTTCCTCAGGAGGCCCAGGGTTTGGAGTTTAACGCGGACGCGGAGCGGCAGGTTTTTAAGGATCCGCCTGGCGAGTTTTAGGATTATGGTGTTGGCAAAGTCTGCCAGGACCCCGAGCGGGCGTCTGCTGAAACGCCTGATCCACAGATAGAACTCGGCCAGAGAAGAGGTGCTGCTGCAAGGAGCCCGATGCGCCGACTGGACGCTCTTCAAGGGGACGGGGATTCTGGATTGGCGGACGCCCCAGTTGCGGCCTGCTTTGGGGAACATCTCGTAAAGGTTGCGCTCGGCCACGCCGCCCAGGACCGACTGGCACATGGCAAAGAGAGGGCGGGGCAGGCGGAAAAGCACACGCATGCACAAGCGGTTGACCTTACGAGGCGCCTGCTGGAAGAAGTTGCGGGCCGGTCTGACAACAAGCACCACGAGCAGATAGAGGGAAAGAAAGATGGAGGGAGAGCTGAGGAAGGAGGCGGAGATTAGAATAACGGGGATGTAGTAGATCCCCAAACTGAAGGAGAGCCCTAAACTGAAGAGGCCGCTGCCCCAGAGGCTGAGCGACAGGAAGGTGGAGAGAGACAGGGAGCAGCAGGACTGCAGCAGGAGGTACGAGAAGAAGAGCGCCAGGAAGGCGAGCTCGGCCGAGAGCACGACCGAGGCCACCGAGGGCAGCGGCGGCGAGCGGCGGAGGGAGAGGAGGAAGACGGAGAGCAGCATCAGCGTGAGGTTGGAGGGCTGGGCGGCGGCGGAGAGGGAGAGAAGGAGGCAGATGGCGTGAGAAAAGAGGGAGGGAAAAGAGGTCTGGGGAGGGGGAGAGGCAGGGTGAGGCGAGACGGGAACGGGCTCCAGCTCTTCCGGGGCGTCGGGGAAGTAAAACTCAGAGAGCTCGTCGAGCTCTCGCTCGCGCTGCCGCCTCCTCTCTGGGGAGGAGATGAGCTCTGACGGGCAGCCATCGGCCACGCCTCTGCCCTCCTCCTCCTCCTCTTCTTCGTCAGTGTCAACGTGACATATCTTACCGTGATCTTCCTCGTACTCCCACTGCACCCCCTCCACCTCCCTGTCTTCATCTTCCCTCGCATCACTTCCCTTCCTTTCCCTGACCTCATCATCGACCTCATACTTCCTTTCAGCCTCGGAGACGCTCCCTCCTCCCACTTTCTCTTCTCTAAACCCATCATCTCTGAGCTCCACCGCTCCATCCGGCACATCCTCACACACCTCCACCCATTCCTCCCTTTCTAACTCGCTCCCCCCCGGCACCGCCTCGCTGTCCCAGCCGCCGCCCGGACCCTCCTCAGGAGAACCCTGGCTCTGGCCGCTCTCACTCACTTTGAGGCTCTTGGGCTGCTGGCGGACCTCCACGGCGTGCTTCTGCCGCAGCTCCTGCTCGCGCCTCTTGTTGTACTCCATCTGGTTTGTGAGCTCCGTCTGGTGCTGCGTGCGGATTAGGTCGGCCCGCGTCCGCTGGACCACGCCGAGCTGGCGGAACTCCAGCTCCTGCGTGGACTCGTGGTGGCGCAGCAGCATGGCGCACTCCAGGTCCTTCAGAGTCTGCTTCTTGTTCAGCTCCTGCGGAGAACGAGAACACGGTGAGGAGGAGGAACCTTTCAGACTCTCTCTAATGTCACATATTGAATATGGTGCGTTGGGTATTTAATAGGGGTGTAGCGGTACAAATAAAATCACAATCAAGAAGTATTTTTCATCAAGAAAAATACTAAAGTGCATATGACTGTTATTTTTTTACTTTGATCAGCGTTAAACAAAGAACAAATTTCTCTGAATTCCTTCCTTTAAATTCCTGAAAATTGTGGCAACCGGCTTTCTAATGAGGAGAAGCCTTTAAAACTGCTCTGGGTGAGACCATCTTGTAACAGAGAAACAGCCACTGATTCAGCGTTGTGGTGAGCTGTTTTTTTCCCCCATGCACTCGATATTTGTTATTGTGGTAAATGGTATTTTAAAGCCATGTTTAAACGTTACCATAGCGACAAGAGAGCATTAGGGGCAGAGAGGAAGTTACTCATGTTATGTTGTTGGCGCGACAGCTGCTATTGTCTGATATTAAACCTGTCGGTTGGGGACCACTGGTTTACCAGACAGGAATGGAGACTGAAAGAAGGGAGAGACATGCAGCGAATGGCCCGGTCCGGTAGCCAGACTCAGAACAGCTGCTTCGAAGAGGGTTAGCCACCATACGTAGGGTGGCTGCTCCACTCATGGAGCCAGGCGGTTCTCCAGAAATTCAGAGAAGCTGGTTTTTGCTTTAAAAGCCCTTTAAATCGCCCTGCTGTGTCGGCCTATATGAAGCAGCTCTGCAGGCCTTGTAACAAGCCATTCACTGGATTCAGGTGTAGGAGAAGGGATGCATCTAAAATCTAATTTATGGTTGTCTGTCAGCGGAGGTGCGGAGACACACAGTACGATTATCCATCAATGACGCACGGAGTAGAGCCCTCTGTCAAACGCAATGGAGAGCGCACGTCTGTGATTGGTCAGCCCAATATTAGTTCACTACAGAACGGTGCTGTATAGTCTATGTAATTAGTAGTTAATGCAGGTTTTGGGCACTAGATGTTTAATATTGCAAGGCTAGTTTATCTAACATAATCTGTTGGTGATTTTGAACACCAGGGGGTGTCCAGAACAACAAAACAGACCGCTGTGTTTGTTTGTTTACATGCATTTTTAGAGCATTCTACGAGCTGAACCGTTAGTAAAAACCTTTCCAACTCAATCCAAACTCGCTGTCAGCCATTGCTCCTCGAGTGGATGTGCGTTTACAAGCTGACGTAAATAAACTGTAGTCGACCAGAGACGTCACTGCAATGGCAGGCAGACCCGCCAGTAAAGGTCTGCACCCCCTGCTGTCCTGGTGGATAATTGCTTTGCAACACTGACGCACCAACAGAGAAGTATAAAAGGAAAACATCTCCGTTAACACAAGTGCTTATGGGTGCAAACTTGCTGACGGAGAAGTATAAACTAGGTTTAAAAGTTGGAGGATACTGGCGCTGAGGACAGGAGCTGAGCACCCCTGCTGTGTACCAGTAACGGTTAGAAACGATACCTCTCTGAGCAGATCCTGCTCCAGGTTATGGCGTCCAAGCAGCATCTTCCTCTTGTACTGCCGACTCTGGAGCTCGTAATACTGCCTTTGCCTCCGCAGCAGGCCGGCTTCTTCTTCTGCCTGCAGCTGCTGCATACACTCCTTCTGGTGCACCAGCCACTCCTGCTTCTCTCGCTTTGGTGTGGACTGGTTCTCGTTCAGTTCCTTGTAGAGAAATTACAGCATTAGAAAAACTCTTACAGCATCAAGTTATCAGATCATGGTAAAACGGTCCAGCAGTTCAGAGTAATGGTCTCAAAAGGTGAACGTCTGGTTGTGTTCTGCTAGTGACGAAGCTAAGCAGGCACCTCCTTGAGCTGTTCTTTGCGCTGCCGATACTGTCGTTTCTGGGAATCCAGCAGACTGGTCAGCTCCTTCTTCTGCTGGCCCAGGATGTGCTGCTGGAACTTCTTCTCCTCGGTCAGGACTGCCTTTGTCTGAACAAGTCAGGAAATCTCGATTAGAGACGTCACAGGAGTTCTTGTTCAGCTTCTCGGCTAACAGCAGCCTAAGCTCACCTCCTTCTCCAGGACGCCCTGGTGCTTCTTTGACAGCTTTTCCAGCTCCACGGAGAAATTGCTCCTCTGGTTCTCCAGCTCCTTATCCAGTCTCAGCTGGTGCTCGTCCATCTCTGATTTCAGCTTGTTCTCCAGACCCATCAGCTGCTTCTGGTGCTGCCGCCGCATACGTTTGTACCTGTAAAGAGATGCGACATCAAAATCATCCGCCAGGAACCTTTTTTTTTTTTTTTACTCCATCCATGGGCTTTAACTTAATATTCAGCTTCCCAACCATAAATCTGGACATAACATGATCTCACCCAGACATCTGCTCTCTAAGAGCCGAACCCTGTTCATGTTCTTGGATCTGACGAGTGACCAGCGAGGCGGTCCTGATGGTGGCGAAGTGGTCTCGCCGTCGCCGTCTGCCGCCGCCGCCACCTCCTCCTCCTCCTCCCCCCCCGCCGCCGCCACCAGACGAAGCTTCTCGCTGAGAGTCGACCTCTGGCTGATAGGGATCATCGTAGATGTTGTCATGGCTCTACAAGATTGAGACAAAATAAAAAATAAAATAAACAAGTTAAAGAAGAAAATGTTTCTGTGACTACTGCAGCCAGCAGCATTTATGCATTTAATTGAGTCTTTAGAGATAAAAACAACTTCTTGGCTCACCTGCTATTGGCAGGTCAACAGGACATTTTCTAGTCATGTAATATTTTTGAATTAGCCATAAAGGTTGATCTTGCTATACTGTGGCCCTCCGCCTAGTCATCCATTTTTTGTACACATTTGTGGATTTTTACATAGCGCATATATAAAATATTTAAGAGCAAATCCAAGTTGGGAAGCTGAAATACGAGACGAGTCTTTTACATCGCTGTGGATGAATTTCATCCACTCCTCTTTGCCGAGTTGCCAACAACAGCAATATTAACATCCGCCCAAATTTCATATCTATACATTCCTATATCATATATAAACACACAAACTTCTGTGAAACTTGCACATGTGGAACTAAAGTGGTAGGATTACTTAATGTTGTGTCACCCTATGCAGATGCTTTGTCTACACTAATGAATACAGGGCCCCCACCTACTTCTGTGAAACGCAGCTCTGAATTGTTTGTGGATTTCTTTCTGGACAGCACATCTAAAATATTTGAAAGAAAATGTAGTTGTGAAGCTGTAATAGCTACACACTATGCTACTTGACACTATTGACTGGCGTTTGCAAAGCAGCCAATCCAGGACCGTCATTCATTTTTGCTTGCCACTGATTGGCCGTACCCGCAAGAGCAGAGATGAGGAAGACTGTAGATAAGGGATGTTTGATATCTGCATTTTTTTTTTTTTACCATTATCTAATATACAGACATAGTCTAAATTGTAATTTCCCATACTGGTATAAACCGATATCACCGACAGACGTCTACATAAACATTCAAGGTTGGTTTAGAAATACAGAAGCCACAGGCTATATTGCCAGTTTTGCCAAATAAACAAAAATATCTCAAAAACTATACCAGAGATACGTTATATTTTGACATTTTGAGTGGGAGGAGAAATAGCTGAAGAGTTTGATGTATAACATGTGTATGGCATGATAGTAAGGTATAAAAGGCTTCATTAAAAAAAGTAAAAACCGACACAGATAATTTCCAATGTTACATTTTAATGCCAATATTGACCGAAAATAGCGGGCTGTAGATGTTAGCTTCTGTAGTAGCGCTAAGACAGTTGCCACTGTGCATAATAAGGTACATTTGGGGTTTTAATTGTTAAAATAGGCAGATACAAGCGTTTTTAGAGGGAGACTATTTCAGCTATTTGCGGACAGCCCCGGTCGCTAACCCCTACAACTACCAAGCCTCGACTGAATTTGCTATCAGGTTTTTACCTTCATTAGTCAAATTAATATATTCATAATCAATGTAGAGAGAACTAGTAAAAAGATAAAAGCTTAGGTATATAGTTTTAGACTTTTTAAATAACACTTTTTTAAAACAGTTTACCAACTTCCGTTTTTCTTGAATTTCTTTTATTTTACTAAAACAATTTTATAAAAGCTCATTTTTTGGTTGTTTTGGAAAATTTTAAGATTTTATCTAAAGATCAATAAGATTTAGATCTTCTTGATAATTTACCTACACGATGTGTCACCAGTTGAAGTAATATGCAAAAATTCACAAATTTAAATTCAAATGAATTTCTTTCCATAAAAAACTCTTTAAAGACGACTAACTGTGTCCAAATGGGTCCTTCTGATCCGTCTTCTCCAAAGAAAGCAGACAGTCCCAGATAAATGTGTTTTTGCTGAATAATTTCTTTTTTGGTGAAACAGTTTTAGCGAGGTAATGCTGGATCATTTCCTGTATTTACTGTAACTTTGTGCTGCTATTACTTTACATTTCCTGAAGGGGGTGCAGATTCTCTGACATCAACCAAAACTGTTCAATTTTAGATTTTTAAGAACTGAAAAAGAGACTTAAATATACAAAAAAAAACAAAAACGTTTTATTGAGATTAAAGGGATGTCTTTCCAAATTACTGGGTAAAACATGGAAGCAAATTTAGTTATTAAATTTATTGCTGCTTTGTTTGAAAAGTCAAATAAATTTTTTTCTAGCCTCTCCATCAAGTGTCTCCCAGCTTTTTGTTCGTTGCTTTATTCTTTGATTAATATTTTGGAAATAAACTTAAGAGTCTGGACTGACCAGAGGTTTGTGCAGGACGGAGCTGTTGGAGGTGACGGTGTGCTCTCCCTCCTGCATCATGGCTATCTCCCCGCTGTCGTCCGAACCGTCTGCCAGGCTGTTGACGGAGCTGCTCTGTGAGCTGGCGCTGATCGACATGGACGGCAGAGAGTGGGAGCTCTCCATGCTGTTTACTGTGCCGGTGCGCAGCATGTACCCCTCCACATCCTGGAGAGAAAGGAAAAAAAAAGAGGAGCCTCTGTCTGAAACATTCAAGCTTTGAGAGAAAAGAAAAAAACATTATTGAAGATAATTTTGTCTCTGTGGGCTGATTGTATTTAATTTGAACGTTTATGGCATAAATATACCAGCTTATATTAATAAAATACTTCCCAGTAGATCTACAGCTAAACATTTCGCTGAAAGTTGAAGTGGTTCTAGAAAAGTCCAACCTCTAATAGTCTCTTTCTGCTGGAATAGAGAATGAAATGAAAATAGCTATTTTGGGGGTTTTCTACATCACTAATGTTTATCCTTTATAGCCGTTAGCCTCCTGGTCCTTCTAAAGGGTTTAAATATATTTTTAATATCAAAACCTTTTCCAGAGTTTCAGTCCTTTTATAAACAGATATAAATTGCAAATACAAAATTTTACAATGAATTTCTGGTAGATATTGCTACATTGTTATGGATTTAAATATGGGTTCTATCAAACATTGATGGATAGACGGACACACGAGGCCTGTTTCCACTAGACGAGTTCCAGGACATGAGTGTCATGAGTTCCTAATGGGGTAAATCAGCTGGTCCGGCCCGGCCCTCTCAGCCGTCATGTCTCCAAACAAAATTGGCTCTTTGGTCCCACCCAGCAACTCTACGGGGCCATTTCTGAGTATATACGCCAAGGGATGGACTCGTTTGGTTCCTGATATGGCCGGGAAAGCGGGCCTTTTGGGCTGGCGAAATGGAGAAAGGCGCATACCGTGAAAGTCCGGTAACATTATCCTGAAGTTCTGATAGTGGAAACGGGCCTATGGATGCAGAGATGAATGGATGCACTATGGGTAGGGGGATGGATGGACGCAGATTAATGGACGGATGGATGTACGGTTGAATGGAAGGACAGATACATGCATGGATACACCGACAGAAAGATGGCTGGATGAATGAATAGATGCATGGATGGATGGTCATATGGCTGAATGGATGGATAGATGTACAAATGTGCAGATAAAAGGATGGACAAATGTAGGAATGGGTGGGACAGACAGAATGCACAGTTTGAGAGACATAAATAGATGCACAGGAGCATGGATGGACGGATAAACGTTTGGGATGACGAATGCATAAATGGACGGATGATTGGTTTTAGCTTTTACACATTAGGACAGTGAACAAAGTGATATACAAGCATTTTTTTCTTTAACTTTCCACTTTTTCTTGAAAACACTTCCAGAATCCCAGACTTTACCAGACCTCCTGTATCTTAGCCTCACCTCTTCCTCATCACCTCCTTCTGGTGCTGGACCGTTGTGGGCCTCGTGAAACAGGATTTTCTTCATCTTGCGGTACTGCAGGTTGTCCAGCTCACGGACAGCGTCCTTGGTTCGCGCGATCAAGTCCATCACGACCGTCATGGGACGCTCCCTGCATAGGAAGTGGTGCTGGGTGGAGGCACAGAACAGAAGACAGGAACAGAGGGGGATGAAAAACTGAAGGTTTATGTACCTTAATGCACGACATGCATCATTTTCTTTCGACTGTCCGTACCTTGAGCAGCACATCAGAGGTAGGTCTGTCCTGGGCCAACTTTTGCAAACAGGAGTCCACAAAATTGCGGAAATAATCCGACCTGAAATATATAACAAAAGAAAAGCTTATCCCAACAGTAGTTGCAGCCGACTGTCAGGTTTATTTTCCGCTGAAGCACACTGGTGACATCCCTGTCAAGTCTCTGTTTTAAACTGACTTTGTTAAGAGACACAAATATATCGATCATCATAACGGGAAGGAAAAACCTTGATAAGAATTGTGAATAATCATGAAAACAAAAATAAATAATCATGTTTAGCAAAAAAAACAAAAAAACAAAAGAAAAAACTGATGTTATGGTTAGAGATTGGTTACTTTTTGCGGTTTTCAACATTTCTTCCCATCAAACAATTTAACCTCGAGTCTTGATTCCTGTAATTCATCACTGACTAACAGAGGTGTGGACTCGAGTGACATGACTAGAGTCATTCATTTAGTGACTTTAGACTCGAAAAAAAGTTCAAAGACTTGTGACTTGAATTGGACCTTCACACCAATGACTTGGGACTTGAGTTACAGTTCAACCAATTTACTGGAAAAGACTTGATATTTTACCCAATATCTAAAGTTTGAAACACCAATTATTTCAAAACTGTGCACTTTCAAGTCTTCAACAAACGAAGACTGTCTCTCTGAAGGTATGTGTGCGAGAAATTCAAACACGTGGCCTATGATTTGCAACGAGGTTCTTTTTTTAAATGACTCGAAACTCAACGTTTCAAGTTAGGGACCCGAGGATTATGACTCGAGACTGGCAAAACAATGACTTGGTCCCACCTCTGCTGACTATTACAAAAATATGGTGTGAACATTTTTTGTATAAACTAAAATGATTATTGGATTTAAGACTGTTTTTCAGTCTTGGTCCTGAAAGCAAACACAGCCCTGCATGTTTTAAAAGTTGATTAACAGGCTTTTGCTGAACTGCAATCATTGCATCAGGTGTGTTAAAGCATTTGTAGATCTAAAACATGCAGGGCATTGTCGCTTGAGGACCAGGGTTGGGAAACACTTCAGTAATGCCCTTCTTTTTGGAAATCTTTGACTTTTCGCTTCCAGCTGGTACAAAGTGTCACCGCTCCTGGTCCGGCTCTGAATTCATCTCAAGATTCTTGGTCTCAATAAGATCAAGAGGCTTAAAAATGGTTCACCATTTACTTAGGTTGAATTACTGCCCACATATTTAATGTCAGTGGGCCAGATGCAGGTTATGCACATCAAGCAGAAACCTTCGGTTGCGGATTTTAAATCTCGTTTCTAAACAAACGTTGACGTTCTGGTTTTCGATTAAGAGCGACATGTGATTCATTTAATTGTCGTTGCCGACTCCTTTGTTTCTAAACCTTTGGCCAGAATTGGTTTCATATTTGATTCAACCCTGCAGTTTTTTGTTGCATTTCAAGTTCCTTATAAATAAAGCGGTAGATGATAAAATGAGCGCATCAGCTTTCAAAAGTTGTAGTATAAAGGAGGAAAAGAGCTTGTAGGTTTTTTTCAATCTAATAGTTTTCTACGATGAAAGTAGAAAAAGGGTTCATCGCAAAGACATAAAACACTAAAGGCCTAATCATATCAGGGCAGCAGACATATTCTGGCTTTCAGGTTATTTTTTTATTAATCTAAAGCTTTGTTAACCGTTAATGGTTATGAAATCATTAGTTCAAACAGCCAAAGGACCTTTTCCTCACTCCTTATATTAGGCATTCCTCACCAGTGATTTGACTGCAACACGGGGCTCTCATTCTGGGCGATGTGGTATAAGGCACTCATAGCATTCATGTTGAAAAGAGGAGGCTTCCTTTCCGCTACGAAGCAGGACAGAAACAACAAGTGACGGATTGAAAAAGAGAAAGAAGGAAACTGTTTCAGCCCTGTGAACACATCTATCCTTAACACACTAACGGGACCATCTTCTCTTACCCAGCTCTATGCAGGTAATGCCAAGTGACCACACATCCACCTTCCCGTCGTACTGTCCCTCGTCCATGGCGAGGATCACCTCGGGGGCCATCCTGCACGGAGGAAACACGAACTCAACAACAACTCAGCCATTTCCACCTTTTTTTTCTCCTCTCCCCCCCCTTTGATCATGAAGCAACAGAGAGCTTCACCTCAGGGCGGATTCATTTCCAGAGTTTGCACAACATCGACCGAGAACATACTGAGATTTAAAATAAATACTTCTATAGCTGTCAGTATTACAGCAGTTATTAAAGAAGCTTCTCACTGAAGACACTCTGCTGTTGATTAATCTCATAAAGAGGATGCTCAGGATTGGCTATGATTTTCTTGATTTTATATAGAATCCTTTTTTGCAGGCTGCACGGTGGAACAGTTGGTAAAGAAGGTCCTGGGTTTGAATCCCGGCCTGGGGTTCTACTGCATGTTCTCCCTGTGCATGCATGGGTTCTCTCTGGGTACTATGGCTTCCTCCCACAGTCCCAAAAAAAAAAAAAAAAAGATACTTATGTGCAGCAATAAAATACAAATAAATTCTTTAAAAATCAGACAATGTGATTTCCTGAGGGTTTTTTTTTTAAAATCCCGTCGCTCACAGTGGAAATGCACCTACAATGTGAATTTTAGACCCCTCCATAATTTCCTAGTGGGATATCTTGAAAAATTGCAGGGCGTTCAAATACTTATGTTCCTCACTGTATTTATACTCCTCCAGCGCCTCTACTTTTTCTCCAAATCTGTTATCCCTCCAAACAGGGGTGGGCTGCTTTATCTCCACTACCTACAGTAGTTTCTACCTGGTCAACACAGGAATCAAAACACTTGAGGATGGAAAACACGTCTGCTTTTTAGTATGCACGCTCACCCACAGGTTGTGACTTCAATTTCAAATTTAAAAATAATGCTTAATAAATTCAAACATATTTTTAAAAAAAATAGTACATGCATGAATATAAACTGAATTTGGAGATATCTGTATTCATAGATGACACAGATTTGCAGAAAATGTACAGTTTAAGGCTGCACAATATCAGGAAAACATTTAATTTCAGCACTACTACTAAATATTTATGATATTTCATTACAATTCACCCATACATCTTGGCTGTTTTCTTGCTATTTTATCAGATTTTCCCCCACACGAGTTTTAGCATCTCGGGCATCAAAAATATAAAAGCAGTGGAGGAATATCTTCATTAAGCATGCATGGCTTAATGAAGAAAATCAAATCAACATTCATTTTTAGTGTTAGAGGTATTTCAGTGAGTTAGAGCGCTACATGCAGGCCAGGTGGTGTTATTACATTATTTTTGGTTTTTATATGTGGATGAAAACGTTTTGTGCCGTGGCTGTTTTACCAGTAAGGTGTTCCCACGAAGGAGTTGGCTGGAGCAACAATAGAAGCAGAGCCGAAGTCTCCCAGTTTGACCTGACCCGGTTCTGTTAGCAAGATGTTTCCGGCTTTCACATCCCTGACGGTCAGGAAGGAGCAGATAGAAGGGAAAAAAACAAACAGACAAAAAAAAAAACAAAAAAAAAACATCATCAGTCGGGGATAAAAATAGAGTAAGGCAACACAAATTGTGAGGAAGAAATGAAACGGAGGCAGCGAGTTATACCGAAAAGTGTTGCGGCATAACCAGCGTTGCATAAGCTCTGTTAGGCAGAGCCGTTTATGCCGGTTTGTCAGAAGAGTGGGCGAAGAGAGCAGGGTAGATAAAGAGAGGGATGGAACGAGGGGTACCTGTGAATCATGTTGTGAGAATGAAGATAGACCAGGCCCTGCAGAGCACCGTGGGTTATGGCAGCTATTTCCACCTCTTGGAGGGGTTTCTTGTGGACTGTGGAAGGCATTTTACATTTGCATAAACAGACTGAAAGCGCCATAAAATCTCCACAAATGTTTTATTCCCTCCTACCTTCTAGCAGGTCAGAAGCTGAACCCAAACAGTACTCCATCACCAGCTGGAAAAGAGCAAACAGGAGTGTTGAATTCCTATAAAGTGGGGCTGGGCGATATGGCCTCAAATTTATGTTGCGATATAATCTGAAGCATGTGTGGTAGCGATATTTAGAACGCCATTTAAAGCTACATTGTGTATTTTTCTGAGTTAATTCTAAGAATTCTTAAAATATGTGCTCATTCATGTGTAATTACTTCCACCTACTAATGAAAGTATTCTCGTAAGTGTAGAATCTGCTATTCAGAATACATACGACCGAGTCGCTCGAATGGGTGAATCCATGTTGAGACTCCATCTTTGAAATACATTCGCCAACGAGGGACATTCCTGGAAATTCTAGCTCCGCCTTTCGCCCTTTGGCTACACTCAGTTGCACCGTGACGAATGCCAGAGGGAGATTGTCTACTCGCGACGCGGCAGACGTCTGACTATATAACTAAATGCAATGTCGTTTTCTAAAGTAACCTCATCAGTGGAAGGAACACTGGACGAAGACGTAGTTCTGGAAGCCATGTTAACCTTGGCATGAAACGGCCACGGTAGGAGTTAAAACGCGCTCGGAATAGGGGGGTGGGAGGCGGGGCTAGAACGTAATATTCAGTTGGTTGTTTCACCGCTAGATGGGAGAAGTTCTTACACAATGTGGGTTTAAAGCAACACTATGCAAGTTTTGCTCTCGGGGTCCCCCTACAGCTGGGAAAAATGCATTGTTTTCTACTACTGCCGTAAAATCTGTTATGGTTACACCAGGGGATTCATGTGCATTGACAAGCGATACCCTTTTTTCACGTCTTGGACAGCCTTCGTTGTGTGTCAAATGTCTTTATCCCAGGTACATTTTCTATATTTAAGCATGTCATATGTACGGCAGCTTAGAGCCTGTGAAACCATCAAATTATCACGTTATAACGTGATAATTTAACGTTTTTACAATAAACTATGTTATAACTTGATACGGTCTAATTTCTTTTTTATATGGCTGACAGCTCTACGCCAGCGTACATATGAATACAATTTCATGTTTTTTTTCTTCAAACGCCAAAGATCGTGTAGCTTACGTTTACAAGCTAGCGTCATTATAGCAGCCTATTGGTCACTGTTTTACATAATGGATATGCTCATTCGATTCAGGTTATTGTGGTAGGTAGCCTAATAGCCATAATCCTCAATATTATATCAAGCTACCATAGATGAATCTGTAAAGATGAAAAATGGATTTGCATTATAGCCTGGGGCAAGATTCTTTCACCAGAAACATAACTAAGACTATCAGCCTGCACCCAGCAAACAAAAGCTTGTTTGGCTCACGTGGGGGGCGGAAGTGAGGTATGCCGTAAAGCAGCAGTTGCATTTTATAGTTCTTTTTGTGTGCAGGTTACTACCCGCACCCCGAAGTTATGTAGTGCCAGTAAAAGCGATATGGACCCCGTCAGGCTTTGGTATGGGTGTCATTCAACCTATTGTAAGTCGATGTAACATCACAAGGGTCTTGGAAATATATTATGAAAGTTGAAAAACTACATAGTGTTGCTTTAAAGTAAATTCATTGTGCAAAATGCATGTAAAAAATATAATCTTTTTCTGAGAACTGCAACACAAAAATTCTCAAAACATAAACAAAGATGAAGATATTTTAAATACAATACAAGCTAAATGTTATGACAACACAAAGTTCAAAATAGTTTTTACTGAAGTGCAAAATGTTAAAGAAATAAAATTTCTTTGTGCTTTCCTGATCACTTGTTTATAAATTTAATAGCGCACAAAAACAAAGCTGCACCTATTTGAATTAAAAATGCTTCAAGTTCAGCAGCTTTCTTTACCGTTAAATAGAAGAGAACTAATTTAAAACGCACAATATTTAGAGTAAGTATGAATACTAAACATCAGCATTTATCCTCCTTGTGTACTTGATACAAAGTACGTAGGCACAGCTTGATGACATCATTAAAATTCTCAATCACGGTTGGCCGGTATCGTCAGACTCTACCGCTGGTTAAATTTCTATAATTTCTACCATATAATATTTCTATCCCTCACTATTACTCTGAAGCATCATTGGGAGAGCTGTGATCAAACTGAGAAAAAGCTGGAAAACTGTTTTAACATCCAAACAAACATGGATCATTTTGTTTTGTTTCTAAATTGAAGCAATATTGCAAAAAAACTGCAGTTGTTTTTTGTTTTTTAACCTCATTAACTTTCTGTTTATTGTCTCTGGAAATAAAACTCTCTAGTCCAAAAGGAACCAGGAGCTAAACCTGAAACATGAGCTCACATCCTGCTGTTTCAGGAAGTTGTGGGGCCCAAGTTGACCGACGCAGATCAGTCAAACACAGACGCCGCGGCACGCATGAGACTGCAGAGGCAGAACAAAGAGGTTTTTTCGGTTGTGCATTACAAAAATAATTGGGCTCTCGTAGGATCTCCTCAACAAATGAGGCGCCATGAAAGAGAAAAAGCAGCTTTACATCGTCTCTTTCTCCAAAGAAGACATTTTCTGCAAACACTACAGAGAGGAGCCTGATGCTTTTTTTTTTTAAGTTGCAGAAATTGTCTTGTGACATTTACACATATTCACCATAACAAGTCTAAATGGCAGACATAAGTGGGACCCAAAGTTTTCTTGTTTTTCGATATGCATCTTTTTCGATTAAATAATAGTTTTCTGGCATTATGGCACAGAGAACTATCAAAACTGTACGTTTACCAGTTAGAAAGAGATCTAATTGCAAAAGTTTAGTCCGATTTAATGTCAGATGATGAGAAGAGGTTGCGTCTTTTTGTCCAGGGTTCGGAGAGTCGACGGAGGCCCGAGAGGACTCACCCAGGCGGTGTGCTCTCTCAGGTAGCAGCCTCGATACTCCACCGTGTTGGGGTGGCGCAGCTTCTGTAGGAACTTCACTTCCTTGATGATATCCTGCCATTTCTGGAGCAGAAACAGAGCCACAGTCATCGCTCCGTCTGGATGAAGGGTTCTCACCGTCCCCCACATCTCCTACCTCATTGGACTGTTTCCCGCTGTAGGACATCTTCTTGATCGCCACCACCTCATTGGTGCGGATGTCATGGGCCTAGAGTGGAAAGGAAGAAGATGAGATGAACAGTGCTTTAACGCCAGCTGATTGAGGTTCACCTCAGACCTGCTGGCTGGAGACACAAAATGATTTTGTTTTGTTAAAAGAAAAAATATAAATCATCTACCATTTATAAAACTAGTAATCACTATTGCGTAAGGAGTTTCTGCCTAGCTTCCTCTCGTCCATCTCTTTTTCACCCTACATTGAACAGCCATTTTTTTCCATCTACCATCAGAAAGTTGCTCGTTTCTGCCTTTTCCTTCTTCTCTTACCAGCTTTCATTGTTTAGCTGAGACATTTAACCCACCCCGGCCTTCTAAAGTCACAGCTCAGCAGACACCGGACATATTTACTTTTGTCGTTACAAACACAAACCTTAATGCTTTTTTATTGCCGTTTATAGAAGAGAATCCTAAAAGAAGAATTAGGAAGTCGCAACACGTGGGGGAAGCTGCAGCGGCCTGATGAGTCCAAAGTGAAACTTTTAGGCCAAAATGCAAAACACTGAGTGGATGAAAACCAGCATTACAGATAATCAATTTACAGATGCATCCCGGACTTTTCAGATTTTTATTTGCGAAACTGCCGTATTGCAGCGATGAAGTCTGTGGTTGAGACGTGCTGATGTGTGGGAAGGTTAAAAGGGAATGAATACTTGTGCACGGCGCTGTATGACTGATGTTCCACACGCACACGCACACCCAGAGACAGAACAGAAAACGAAAGCAAACTATTCATTCAGATACTTGGACACAGTGTCAAAACCTATAAACCCAATTTCAGCTCAGTGAAGTTTTATTTATTGCTCCAATATTAGAAAGAAATTAGGTATTTTTAAACAAAACAAGCAATTATACTTTGATACATTTATGTCAATGATAAATTGTCTCACTAATGTGAACTACTTCCTAACGAGGACTAGGATTTTATTTAACATGATGATTTGAAGAGGGCTTAAAGCAAATCTGCTCTCTTACTCACACTGAAAAAATTCTGGATCTGGATTTAGCATGAAGAGTCACAGATCCTTCATAAGAAATACCATCCAGACACAATGAACCTTCAGACCTGCAGCAGATCATTCTGAACATTCATGCACTGTGAACCAAAACATCAACTAGCAACTAGATTTTCCATAAACTCGTTTTCTTTATTTGAAATGATCGCCTTCTGGGGAGATAAGGAAAAAAAAGTATTTTTTTTTTCTGTGCATTTATATATGATTTATATATATTAACTTTTAATTTGTCAACAGAAGTTCCCCTGCAAACGTGGTGACCTTCTGGCGACCCCAGCCAAAACAAACAACACTAGATCAAGTTGAACGGCTTTTAGCCAATCAAATTACGCTTGATCACAAGTTAGCTATACTAACATTTAGCTTGTTACTGTTAAAGGCATTTTAGAATTCAAAACCTTATTTACCTTGTTGTTGAATATAAAAGGGATTATATGTTTATCAACACAGCGGATGCACACGCATTCTACCTGCGGAAAGAGACGCTGGCCCTTTAAATTAGCTCCGGTTCGAATTGTTATTATTTGCGGTCATCTTACAGTTGCAGTGTTGGTTAGCAAAGTTAGCTGGTTAGCCAAGGGGAGCAGGGAGTCCGATAATCCTTCTATTTGGCCATTTATCAGGGTTCCTGGGCCATTTTCAGCCACAACATGGTTTCTTATGCTATACAGAGGCTCAAAGAATATTTTCCAGGTGTCAAAATAACGTTCTAGAACCCCTTTAAGAGACGCACATCTGGCCCAGCCCAACACGCTGGTTTCTCGTGAACAAAGGAGCATAATTTGATTGTTGAAATGTCTCCCTCCTTGCTGTGGTTTCCAACACAGAAACCATCGGGGGGCCATGCAGGACGTCACACTTCGTCATTTCAAAAGTCTCCAGAGCAGAACCACAACGATCTCCACTTTTTTATTAACATTTTTCAGCAGAGCTACTGAACATGGACGAGAGGATCAAACTTGTCAGCTTGGGAACATATCAGTGTTTGTGTGTTAGAATAATAAGCATGTAATGATCTTTTATTCATTGCATAACAATGTAGGCCCTGCTATTTCAACACAGAGATAGTTTACACATTCCTTCGATGGGGTTATAAAAACATTTTAAAAAAAGTGGGGAACCTGCAGCAAACTCAGCTTGCACAGGAGCACACGTCTCACATTTTAAACAGACTCTTTAGTAAATAAACATCACAGCATCTTTCAAGTGACAGATTTGGCACAGATAGACACAGGAGACACGCAAACGCATTAAACATTCACATTTTCAAACCGTGCTCCAAAAAGCAACCATGCATCCTCATCACAGGCCAAAAACGGAAACTCACGAAGTAGACCGCTCCGAAGCTCCCATGGCCGATCTCCCTCAGGTCTGTGAAGAGCTTCTCGGGGTCCTCCCTGCAGAACAGCTCCGCCACCTCCGGGTCCTTCAGGCTCCCGGCCCGCACACTCGACGGCATGGCCAGCGCCTGGCGAGAGAGCAGAGGAGACACGCTGGGTGAGCGTCTGTCGTCTGGACGGGTTGCAAACACTTCTGCTGGAAACATGGGTTGCAGAAGTATATGCGGTCCAGTCTGCCACGTATAATCAGCGCTCTTGGATGTTCAGAGGAAATTGCACAGTTATGCAAGTCTTCTAGATATCCCACAGAGGTGGCATACAGACTGTTCTTAAGCCAAGGCAGAAAAGGAACATGTGTAAAAAAAGAAAAGAAAAAAAGAGCAAAACCAGGGAAAACAAACCAACAACAAACTAGAACAGCGCGACCAAATTAGAGGCACAGACGACAGATGATGAACAGTGTTTAATGGGAAGCACCGATATGAACATTTGGGTCGATATTAGGGATGTGCGATACAGGCTCAAATCTATGTTGTAATATAATCATTTCTTCTGTTTATATATGTCAAAATGACTTTTGAGCATTCTTACATTCCAGCAACTTCAAAGAAAGTATAGAATACAACTTACAGAACATTTACTGTCCAAAATGCATTTAAAAAAATATATTCAAATCTTTTTCCAAAAAGTGCAACACCAAAATCCTCATAAGATGAAGATATCTTGAATAAAATTATAGCTAAATGTTATGAAAACAGAAAGCTCAAAATTGTTTAAACTCAAGTGCAAAATGTAAAAAAGAGAAACATTACGTCTTTCTGCTATCCTGATTATTTATAAATTTTATATAGGTATCACAATACAGGGAAGACGATACGATATACTGTGATATATTGTGATACTTTGAGTAAGACTATATATCGTGATTTTTAAAACTCAGCATTGTAAACACTCCAACCTGTTTGATACACATCCAGTTTTTCATCCTAGTTGATCCACTGGAACGAAGGAGAAAACGACCATAAAGTACCAGTTATACTTTTTATTTTACCTCAAAATTTACTGTTATTAATGGTTCCATTCAAATTCTAAAACAAAAGAGATCTAAATCACTTATTTTTGAATATCGATACAATATCGTGATATCGATATTTTCTTACAGCTCTAAGGAACATGAACACTGAACATCCGTATTTATCCTCCTTGCGTACCTGGTAACAAGTACGTAGGCACAGCTTGATGACATCATCAAAATACTCAATCCCGATAGGACTGCAAAGTCAAAATCTCTACCTGGAACGATACCGATGTTTAAAAATGGCTAAGATCAGACGATTTTAATGTTAACGCCGTTACATCGTGCACCCCTAGATGTTAAAATGAATTCAGGTTTCCAAAAATAATCTACAAACTGTTTTGGAGCCTCAGATTATTTATCTCATTTCATCACAGCAAACAGAACAAGATTTCCTGTTCGTGTAGAAACAAGATGTTGCAGTACAGCGTCAGCCTCTATATGTCGAATTTTCTCAACTTCTTCACGTCAAAATAGTTTTTATATTCAATTTTAAGATTTCCTTTATCTTCTCTATACAACTTGCTAAAGTGGGATTTTAAAAGATTCATGCTTAGATTTCGGGCTGTGCGTCCATCTTGCACACTCCATCACTGTTAGGCAGCGTGCAGCCATGTGTCCCTTTCTTTAAAATAAAGATAATTCATCGATAATGGGTTTTCTTTCATGTAATAAAACGGAAAAAATTATGACTGACCGGACCTGCCTCATCACATATGAGGGTTTTATAGCTACTCTGCTTGGTTAGACTTAGATTATGATGCTGAATAGGATACTCCAAAATAAAAATTTAAAAAAAGCGCCTTGCAAAAGTATTCATCACCTTTTAGATTTTTCACATTATAACCACAAAACTAAATGTTTTTTAATGGGTGTTTCACATAAAACCAACCCAGAGTAGCACATAATTGTGAAAAAGAAGGAAAATGTTTATTTCTAAATGTTGTCTAAAGTGCTTGTGCAGTCAGCTCCTTCTTCCACCCTTTGGGGTTTCCACCAGATCGTCACACCTACCAAGGGACATTTCTCACCATCCATCTTTGCAAAACAGCTCAAGCTCAGCAAGACTGGATGGAAAATGCCTGAGAACACAAATAAATTCCTAATATTTTGGAATGGACTTTGACTAGGCCATTCTAACCGCACTCCATTTTAAGTCCGGCTGCATGGTTTTTTGTCGTTGTTGGCTGTCCTGGTAGAAGGTGAACCTCCTTCCCAGTCCCAAATACTCTACAGCCTCCGATAGGTTTCCCTCCAGGTTCCCCCGGTGTTTAGCTCCATGCAGCTTCACATTGCGTTATAGAGGAGCATCTCCTAAGCAGAAAGCGGCAACCAATGGGATTTACAGTGGAGAGGACATGTTCAGAGTGGTCCACGTAAAAGCTCAATAAAATATACAGAAGTTTTTAATTAGAATGTGGAAAAATGCAAGAATGTTCAAGGAGTATGCACATGAATCTGCAAAGTGAAGCTCAGAGAGCTGAGGGGTCCATTTTACCGATGGAAAATCTTATTTTCTGGATTTCATTTAGGGGTTCCTGAGTTAAGGGGGTTGAACAGAAATGTTTATTCCCAACTATTTGCTACTTTGTCTCAGCCTATCACATAAAATGGCATTAAATCATAGATGTCTGTGGCTGCGACATGATAAAACCTGAACGTTTCCACCGACTAAAACTGGGATAAAAACGCGGCTCTAGTTTCTACAGAGGCTGAAAAATTATTTTAACAGACAAGCGACCGTCAGGGTTGCAAAGGCTTTCCTCACTCTGTTCTAGTTGGTATCAAAACAGGTTGAGCATATAGTCTATAACGAGCAGCAAACTGAGCTCTACACCCGTTAAAACCTGGTGATTTGCCTACAGTGAAGGGCAGTTAGGCCACAGGATTTCCCTGAACCAAAAGACACTAATCAACGTCCCAGTCTGGAAAGATAATCAAAGGTTAAAGTGTTGTCATTCACCACAGGTAAGTAAAAACATTTAAATTACAACTGATTTAATCTTATTACTGATTATGAGTTACAGAAAGAGGTGATAAGGTATAATATACCGTGAATGGTTATATTGTAATGCCGGTTTAAAACCTTTTATTAAAGCTCAGAGATCACATATAAAGCTTCTGTTTCAGGTTCAATTTGAATCTACATTAATTTAACTATTTATGACACATGGTAATACAGAGAGCTGTGATGACAGCACTTAGTCTAAGTGTCCAACTTTATATTACATTTTGTAACTCTGTCTTTAAAGCCAGAGTTTATGTGAATGGACAGTAATAAATATATATTTTAATCTAATTAATTGAATACAAAAAAAAATTAGAGATTAAATGTCTAAACAAAAAACTAGAAGTGTGCAATATATTGAATCAAAATCATTATTCCAAAATCCTTTTTTTAAAAGCTTGAAAATGATGAGTTTGCTATCTTATTATTGATTATTAAACGATTGCCAATCTGTTCCTCAATGGGACAACGGCTAGCTGAATGGACTTTCACAGCCCCTTGTTGTTCACACCCGATATAAACCTCCTTGCAAAATATTTACACCCCTCCAGTAGAGGATGAGCCAGACCTTTTCTATCATTTTGGACTGACAGGTTAAAAAAGAAAAAGAAAAGAAGTCTTGTCATAATCCATTTCTACTAGGGGTGCAATTGTTCACAAAAGTCATGGTGCTCTACGTTTTCAGTACACTTTAATCAAGAAAGATAAATACAAATGTCCAGATGACTGTTTTTCCAAGTTTGATCAGCATTAAAAACAAAACAACCTATTTTTTTTCTTTCAATTTCTGAAAATAATTATATTTCGATATGTTTTTGGGCTGGGCGATATGACCTTAAGTCCTTATTGCGATATAATCTAAAGCATTAATTGTAACGTTATCTATTGCGATGTATACTTTTCTTTTCTTTATACATGTCAAAATGACAGTTTAGGAACATTCTCACTTTCCAGATACATTCCAGCAGAATAACAAATTAAAAAAAAAAGTTTAGAATACCATTTAAAGAACATGTATTGTGCGAAATTTATTAATTAAAAACATTTTCTAATCTTTTTTCCCCAAAAAATTCTCAACATAAAGATGAAGATATTTTAATCAATAAGCAAAATGTTATACAAGAAACACAAAGTTCAAAATAGTCCGCTTTCCTGGTTACTTTTTTATAAATTTAATATTGCACAATAAAAAACCTGTACATATTTGAATAAAAAATACTTCAAGTTCAACAATTTCTTTTCCCCGTTAAATGGAAAACAATAAATTTTAAACGTGCAATATGTAGTGTAAAGACGAACACTGAACATCAGTATTTATCCTCCTTGATGACATCATTAAAATGCGCAATCGCGGTACCCCCGGGATAGTCAAAATCTCCACTTTTGGCTAAATTTATATCATATCTACCTTATAACTTTTATATTGCCCACCACTAATATATACTATAACTTAAAAGTTCAACGGAGATTCCGCCAACTTGTGTTTTACTCAGAATAAGGAGTTTGGGCTGATTGGATGCTACTGGTAGCCATGTTGGACGTCGGCTGGTTTTTCTCTAGTATCAGTGATGTTTACATTCAGCTTGACATTGTTTTAGGTGAGTCATTCAGTTCAGTGCAGAGTGTGTTATGGACCTTAATGCTGTTGAAAGATGCGTTCGCTGACAAAGTTCTGGTTCGGTCCATCTTTCTTTTTCTACTGTAGCTGCATGAGAAACCTTTATCGTTTCTAAATAGCAGAGTTTAGTGATAGCTGGGAGTCCTTTCTGTTTTTGTGACACTTTTGAAAGTTTTCCCGCTGAATGTTGCCCTGCGCTCTGCACATAAACGCTCTGCATGTGTTCAGGTAGAAAACAGATGGATTCGTTCGGTACACATGCTTCATTTTTATTGTTGTATAGTACATGATCCTTAGAATATATTTCCAGTAATTATTGATTACAGCTCGAGATCAGAGGACATCAGCACCTGTTAAAGATGTATGCGAGTCAATTTCTGCTCTATTCTAAAAAGAAAAACAACGGCAAAACCTAGGGCCACGAGTACAATCACGCTCTTCAAAAAGAAGCCACATCAGATGCTCTTTCATGGTTGTTCTGGAGCCGTCAAAGAGGAACTGCTTGGTTCCCTTTATAAAACGAGAAGCTGTTTAAATATTGCAACCAAAGCCGGGCCCGTCTTGATCTATTTTTTAAGAGCCTGGTAAGCAGACAACACAAAAAGAGACGAGCAATGTTGCACTGATGTGGTTCCTGTAAATACTTATTTCTTATTAACACGCACAGCATGTAAAAATATCAGTGGGTTCAATGAAAACAGAATGCATACTGGTCAATGAGGGAGCATTCATCTATATATGCAGGGTGTGCACATTTATTAGGCAAGGCAAGGCAATTTTATTTGTATAGCACACTTTCAACAGCAGGGTAATTCAAGGTGCTTTACATGATTTGGTGATTTTTTTTAAAATACAAAAGAAACACACATTACACATGATACACAATAAAGCAAGAGAGCATGAGCACATTTCATACATATGACATCAAGCATTTACTCAAAGGCAATTCTAAACAGATTAGTTTTTAGTCTCGATTTAAAGCAGTTTTAAAGAGTTTCAGCAGCTCTACACTCGTCAGGAAGTCTGTTCCAGATAAGGGGAGCATAAAAAGTGAAAGCTGCTTCTCCATGTTTAGTTCAAGTGAGTATTTTTAAATAGGGATGTGTATTGGCAAGGATCTGGTGATAACGATATGCATCACAATACAGGGGGGATGATACAATATATTGCGATACTATGAGTAAGACTATATATTGTGATTTTTTTAAACTTAATTTACCTGTGGAAAAACTTTCACAGCTTTCTCAACACTCCAACCTGTTTCATACTTTAACACATCCAGTTGTATTACTAGATCTAGTTGATCCACTGGAACAAAGAAGGTGAAAACAGCCACACACTAGCAGTCATACTTTAAATTTTACTACAAAAATGAGGGCCATCATTAAAGCTGCATTCCGCAACTTTTACACCTTAATATAATCTTTTTTTCAAAAGTTATGCTGGAATTTTATCATCCATTATGTTCATTTTTAGACTTATCACCACCTTACAAGGGTCCTTGGCTTTTTTCTGCACTATAGAACTTTTGAGCGGCGGTCCGCCGCTGGAACTACGACTTGAGTTATGCTTTACGACAGAGTCATACGACCTCGCTGTTTAGAGTGTTTATATATACTGTTTATTAGGCATGGGCCGGTTACCAGTTTCAAGGTATACCGCGGTATGAAAAAGTCAAGGTTTCAAAACTACTAAAATTTTCCGTCATACGGCCCCTGCGGTATAAGCGTTTTTTTTTTTTTCATGCGTGTCTCGTCGGGGAGATGGTAAAGATCCCTCATGAAGCTGTAGCTTAAAGCGCCGCCCCCTCCCCCGCACACCTGCGTGTATTGTGAATGACAAACGGCCAGCGCTGCAGGCTGTGTGATGACTGAACTTTTTCCACCGTCTCCAAGCGGATGTTTGGGAAAACTTCGGCTACCGTAACAAACCAGACGTTCAGGGCTTGGAAGAAGAAGGTCGCTCGACGTGCAAAACGTGCTTGAGAACAGTGGCAGCCCGAGGAGGCAATACGTCGAATACGATTGCGCATGTTTGGGAGCAGCACCCATCGTTGTATGCTAAATTCAAGGTAAAGTTAATGCTGTCTTGGAATGAACGAGCGTATTAGTGTCTGAAATCATTGAAGTGAGCTTGTTACCTTGGCAGATTTGGTAACTGCCTCATCTCATCTTTTCTTCATCTCTATCCTTAGTAACTTTTTTTAATTGCGGCAGATAATGGTAACTAGCATGCTAATGATGACTTATCTTAGCATGCTAGTAGGTTAACATATCTGCCTCACTAAAAAGTGTTTTTTCTTTTTTAATAAAAATAAAATACAGACATTCAAAATACACCTTTTGGAAATGTAATCATAATACCGTGAAAATTTTGCCTACGGTTATCATACCGTCAGAATCTCATACCGGCCCATGCCTACTGTTTATATATACAGTCAATGGTTTAGAGACTGTAGAGATAGCTGATCCACCAAAGAGACCGAGAAATCCCATATCAGAGGAAGCTAGAAAAAGTGATAGAGTTAGAGAGAGAGCGAGAGCGAGAGAGAGAGAGAGAAGACCAGAGTAAATGTTGGGCCGGCCTTTCCACGTTGGAGAGTTCGTTTGGAACGAACGTCATGTAGCACGGAGGCCGAGTTAGCCGTGCTGCCAATGGATAGGTAAGTAATCAAGGATTTCACTGGGGTTATAGTGTTTGGTCTGGCATGATGTTGTTATACAGTCCTGAGAAAGCAAATGTGTGGAGGTGGATGGACATAGTTTGCACGGTATGCCTTACAGTAGAAATGTGAATTACACAACCGAGTCGATCTCCATTAGCCATCTAGAGGCTAATGTGAGGCTAACGTGTAAGACTCGGTTCTGTAGACAAAGGTGCAAACTCCGGCGTAGTTGCTGTATATCAGTATATAAGTCAAACTTTTTTTCTTTTGGTTTTGTCAAGCTAGTGATTTATATTTTTGTTGTTTGATTTTTTCCAAAAAACACCTAAAGATGTCGGCTGATTCTAGTGTCGGGAGGTGTTTGCTACGTGGCACTTAGACCTTCCCTGTATCTAATCCCACTGTTTTTCCAATTACCCCGACCTCCCCCACAAACTAAATACCTAGCTGTGAGATCTTTACTCTAAATGACCCCGATTGTTGCAGTTGAATTGCGAACTGAAACGGCGATTGTTTGTTGTTTGGGCAGGCGATTTGGAAAGCAGCCCTTGAAACATGCCTCTTATGAGCGACAGAGAGATTTGATTTTACGACAGTGATGTTGCGCGGCAAGCCTGAAGAGGGCGACAGAGAGCAAATATCATGAAAGTTGCGGAGTATGCCTTTAATGGTTCCATTCAAATTCTAAAAAATGAAATAAAAATTGATACATTGCTTTTGAATATCGATACAATTTCGTGACATAAAATACTGCGATATATTGGCGTATAGATTTTTAAGATTACTTCCCTAATTTTGACCATATCATCATTTTTAGGCATGTTTTCTAACTCAAAGCTGGATAAACTTGAATCCTTAATGGATTTAATCATAGCAGTTAATGTGTGTCTGTGTAATTAGGGAGGGTGTGGCCAAAGGAGGTCAACCACACCCTATATCAATGTGTGCATAATAATCAGGCTGCTTCTTCGGCCAAAAAAAAAACAAAAAAAACAAAAAAAGAGATTTAAAGGACTAAAAATGACCAAAAGGCTCTCAGAGGGGTGGAGCTCTCTTTTGAAATTATTAAGGTATCGGGGGCGTGATCACAGAACCATCGAGCGTTTTGTTGCAAACAGTCAACAATGTCCCAAGAAACCTGTTGAGAAACAAAAGATGCGAATTAATTGGCAAGCATTTGAGACGAATCAAGAGTCAAGCTACGAGGAACCCGATATCTTCCGGTTCTGTCATATTCCAGAACTGCAACCATTGGAGTACCTAGCAGTACAAGACGTTCAGTCAGAGACATGGAGAGTCTAGACTGGGACAAGATTGTTTTTGATAAAGGTTTTACGGGCTGATGAAAGAATTGAGTCTTAACAGACCAGATAAACGGTCCCGTCGGTGGAGTAGTAACGGGCACAGAGCTCCACTTCGAGTCAGACGCCAGCGAGGTGGAGGTGGGGTTCTGGTGTTTATTAAAGACGAGCTGGTTGGACCTTTTACATGTTGAAGATGGGCTTAGCTGCTGCACCAAAAGTTGAGCGTCAAGAAACGGTCAGGCTCCATGAATGGAAGGTTGATCGCTATTCTTGAACAGAAGGGCGGCTAGATTTCTGTTTTTTAAATGTTAATTGGAAAGTTTTGGGTTGCATTTTTTATAAATAATTCTCACTTAAACAGATGACAATAAAAAAGTAAGATGGGAAAATGTGTTTTTCATCGAGTTGCACATATACAAATTCTCCTAATAAAAGCCCAAATCTGACTTTTACTTTCTTAAACGTTCATGCATGTACACTGTAGTTGGTGATTAATATAAACAAATAATAATAATTGCGCACAGTGTATTGTTATTATGAGTATATCAGCTAAATGTGTGAATCCTTTCCCAACATGGTTGCCAAAAAAAGAGGAACAAATACGTTGATTGAACTGTAAATAACCTGCATGTCAGTGTCAGCTCTTCACATTCAGCTGAAGATAATGTTCGTCCCCCTGCAGGGAGAGGCAGTGGTTGGTTTGGTTTACAGCACTTTAAATGATTTATAACAAGTCTTACCGTGGCTTTTGGGATCCACTGTAGCTAGCCCTGGAGCTAGCTGACTGGCCTGGCAGGAAAATCTTGGGTTTCTCCCTCCCCAGTCCTCCCTCTCCCCCCTTCTCCTCCTCCTCGGCTCCGCTGTCTATTCAACACGAACAGACCTCATCCTGTCTGCCCATCGTGGTTTTAGCTAAACCCGCGGCCATCCTGGTGCTCCCGGCAGCTAGCAGCTCTCTGCTGATTGACATGAGTGGAGCGTCAGTCCAGGCTGACAGCTAACCCACGAACGGAGCTGCCTGCCGGGAAAAAAATGGAGAGGGGAGAAAAAAAAAAAAATCAGGGCCAAGGCTCCGGGCTGCTGCTAGCACCGCCGCTAACCGAATAACGTAACCGCGAGAAGCGGATAGAGGACGTTGTTCAGCGGGAGGATGGCTCATTAAAACCCACCACTCCGCTCCGTTCTCCGGTTCGCACTGACATTTCGCTAAAGCTGTCGGTGAGCTTCCTCACCGCTCCGTGGTATCCCCATTTAGCTCGGCTCTCGTCCGTTTTTTTTTTTTTTGTTCAGGACTTCATGATGGCGGAGCGGGGCGGGAGGCGAGAGGAAAACGGAAGCGCTCTTCTTCTGGGCTTCAGAAGGAGGCGAGTGTCTGATAACAGCACCCCCATGTGGCCGAGGACAAGCACAACCAGAACGCTATACACACACACACACACACACACATACATATATATATATATATGTGTGTGTGTATATATATATATATATATATATATATATATATATATATATGTGTGTGTGTATATATATATATATATATATATATATATATATATATATATATAGTAAAAAAATATTTTTCTGCTGCTTCTATCTATCTATCTATCTATCTATCTATCTATCTATCTATCTATCTATCTATCTATCTATCTATCTATCTATCTATCTATCTATCTATCTATCTATCTATCTATCTATCTATCTATCTATCTATCTATCTATCGCACAGCATTATATTTTTTATTTATTCTCACATATATTTCTTTATGTATTTGTTTTCAATTTTATTTCTTCATATATTTATTTATTTGTTTTCAATTTTGGCAGGATTAGTCCTCCATATAGGAATACATATTGTAATTTATGAACTATATGATAGTAAATTGTTAATGGGCCAGAGTGCAGTCTCTCCTTTGCTCATATAATATAATATAATATAATATAATATAATATAATATAATATAATATAATATAATATAATATAATATAATATAATATAATATAATATAATATAATATAATATAATATAATATAATATAATATAATATAATATGTATGTATGTAAGCTGCTCCTAATGTTTACATCTGCTGATGTGATAGACCAGCGCACCTTCAGCTCATAGGGACAAATATCCATCCATTTTCCAAAATGTCCTGTGTTTTGGAAAAACAGATTATTGCGTAACTGATACCCAGAAGGAATAAAGACGCTATACCATGATGCTGTTGCATAATGTGAGAGATCACAATTTATTAATTTGCTGTAAATGATTCTTTGGATTACCTTTGTGACTAGTTGGGGGATTTAAAGATAATTCCTTCTGCATTGACGGATTTTGGGTTTTCTCATCTGTCAGACTGATTTGATGGGAAATTATCTCAGACACACGTCAGCATAATAGCACGTATGACTAGCTTGGATTAGAGCTTGTTTATGTAATCCACAAGGTGTAAACTGTATGTTTTTACGTCCCAGCAGATAGGAAATGCACACAAAACAAGTGTGTCCCAAATTACCTTTGTTTTCCTTTGATGCACCACAAAATCCAAGCAGCTGCCGTAACAGTTCCTTGTGTCTAAACAGTAAATTATCCTCCCATAAACAACTCTATTCCCAAATTTTTTGGATTACAAGTTTTTTTATGTGATGTAACTTTATCCACCCAATCATATGCTGCTGTTTGACCTGTCACTGGTTTCCTCATTCCCAGAATTAAACTCATTCTAAACCTTTTACCCTCCCATCCACATCCCTCCCTTCTCCTTAGTCTTCCGTCACCCATATACCTCCAGCCCTCTGTTCCACAGACAGCCTTTCACAGCTGGAGATTATGCCTTGCATAACCTCCTCAACTGGCCCACAGAAAAAAAAGAAGAAGGAAAAAAAACGGATAATAAACCGTTATTAGTCTCAGTTTGCATGGCAACGCGCATTAAGCTTCTTATGCAAACAGATTTCAGATGAATTTATATAACATAAGAGACAGACAGAGAAAAGAAAGACATTCACCGCAGACGACTTGACTCAGCGAGTCCGAGTCTTAGCTCAGACAGGTCGGTGTGAGCATCTCCGCTGCAGGACCGGCTGTCTGATCCTGGCGTACGAGCCAGCCAGGAATAAACAGTCATGCAAACCTTGCAAATACTCCGGCAGATTACCGCACAATAGGATAAAAAAATAAATGTGAGGGCCTGTGACCTTTTAATACATCCAAGATCTGGTTTACATTATTGTCACTGAAAGGGCGAAGAGCCACGTAAGCTTTTGTTGATTTATAGTGACACATATCAGCAGAGACATGTGAAGTTCAAGGCTTTTGACATTTAAGCTTCTGTAGTTGCTATTTATTGTATTCAAATGTGTACAAAATCTAAACAATCCTTGTAATAAATATATAAAAACATGTTTAACATAAATATTTTGTAGAATTTCATTATGGGTTTACATCTGTCATAATCTGATGGACTGTGGGTCTAAATTTGTCTGAATCTTATTTTGTTTTTGATTAGTTTTCTTTTTTAAACTCTTTTGGTTCCTGTATTGTTTCTTGTGTTTTTTTGTATCCATTCTGTTCAGCTATTTTCACTAGTGTTCCATTACAGTGTTTGTAGCCATTCTTCCTCAGTTCATGCATCACATTTAGGTAATCACACTCACCTGTTCCTCGCTCCAGTAGTTATTGTTCCAATAATTAAAAACTCTTTGTTGTTCCCCTAATGGTTTATATTGGCATCATCATCATCATGTTCATGTGCTCTAGGTTCCTCTCATGCTCCTTGTGTTCCTCTGTTGCCCTGACTCCCTTTTTTTTATTTAATTTTGTAGACTCTGTTCATTTCAGTTGACTATCACCTTCTTGATTCGCCTACCTGTATGGGTCCTACATCCTGGGCCACACTTTAGAAAGAGCTAACAGGGACAGTTAAACTGATTGTGCATAATTTGTTTCTGCAGATGTGGTGGCCTATCTTTCAATCTACTATAATTTGCACGAGTGAAGACATTATTTGTGGGTATAGGGCACCAAAACTGGCCCTAGCCCAGAGGCCCACAATCTTCTAAATCTGGCCCTGCGTACATCACACAAACCCGTAACATCAACAGAGAAAACAACATTGTAGTATTGGACTTTGGGTTTCCATTTGTAATCTAATATTAAAATATTAAAGGACTTGCGAAAAGCTTTATTATAAAGCCTTATAATAAACAACATGACAAAAGGATGGGCCCTCATACTTTTTTAATAGGACATACAACAGTGGAAACAAGCTACGACACAAAAATATAGAGATGAAACTGGATACCCACCTACAATGTGAATTTATCCTTGGGTAATATTTCCAGATGCCTGAAGGGGGGCAGGTATAAACAATATGGGAGTCTCCAGTCGTGATACGGTTTAGGAAGGACACAAGTTCTGTTTCTCAAAAATGAGCCCACTTTGGTTCAAAATCTGGGATAATCTCCCAATACCCAGCCAAAATGATGCTGGTTTAAACTGGTAAGAAAGAGTTGTTAGCCACAGTGAGTCGAGATCTGGAACAACATGGGCTGAAAGGCCACTCAGAGAAGAAGAAGAAGAAGCCATTGCTTCAAAACCTACATGAAATGCCTTATTACAGTTTGCAAATGCACTCAGGGACAAAGATTTTGATTTTTGGAGGGATGTCCTGGGGTCTGAAAACCATCCCAACTAGGAATAGACCAATATTTCTTTTTATTTACCTGTTTTGTAATTTTAGTACTTGGTCAGTTTATTGATGTGTTTGATTAACTTTGATTAAATGTTTGATTTTAATACTCTGCAGTGCACAAAGTTAAGATTCAAGAGCTGGTTAAATTCAGTGTTCAAAAATTGATGAGGTTCAGAAATGTTGTTCATCCATTGTTGTTGTTAATGTGACATTTTAGCATGCAAATAAGGCGAAAAAACATTAAGAAATCGACAGCACACATCGGCCAACAGCAAACCTTGACCTCTACATATCGGCATCGCCATTGGTAATAGAAAACCCAAATCGATTGATCGCTAACCCCTACTGTGAAGAACTGATTTACCATTAATGAATACCTCATTAGATCTGAGGGGGAAAATGAGGGGGAAAATGTTTTAACCCAAATAATTGATTGGCACCCTGAACAGCTGCAAAGAAAAGATGTAAATTAAGTTTTGATGTGTTTTTTTTTTTATGCTGACCAGAGTTGACAGGAACTTTCAGTTTGTAATAATATGTCACAGTTCTTTTAGACTCTTCAAAACGGGAAAGACAAGAGAACATGCCATTCAAACAAGGTAGCTATACGTTGATCTTTAGAGGTCGGGAAAAGGCCACCATAGATAGCTACTCACCCAAGCTTGTGCATGTCTTCCGTCAGCTTTATAAATTAAAAGTTTAAAATAGCTGCAAGTGTAACAAACAAGATCGCCAATGCTGCGTTAAAGATGCATTTATTTTAAGGCTTTTCACATCTTCACCAGATGGGTCAGTAAATGTAGAGACACTGTGCTGTAGATGTTTTAACCAACCTTCTCTATTCTTAATAAAGTAATTGTTGAAGTTGAAGGTTAATTATTGAAGTTATTTAAGAGTTAAAATGGCATCCCTTTACAATCTCATAATTTGAAAAAGCTCAACATTTACTTAATAAATTTGGGATGAATTGACTCAATTTCTATTTTGTATTTTACGTTTTAGTTGCAGTTTGAATTCATGAGCAACAGGAACTTAACAAAACTCAAGTGGTTTGTAAGTGCTGCTGCATGAAACCTGTTTGAATAGCCTACAGTTAATGACAGGTGTTTTCCTTCGTATTTCCTATTTTCTCAGAGCTCAGACTGCAGTAATGTTTGATAAAATGAGCTTTCCCCTCAGCTGGAAACCAGGGCATCATGTTTGCTCCTGTTTTCCTCCAGACACGCCACTGACTCCTCCCCCTCCTCTCACATTCATACATCCCTGGATGCAGCCACATCCCGGCTCACACAAACTCCTGAGCATCAGCAGCAGGCAGCCCAGACACGGTCGGGTCGCTGCACACTGAGAGGCAAAGCTGTCTTGGCTGAAGAGGGACGGCTCTGAGTCTAGGAGGAAGAGTGGGAAGGAGAAGGCGCCCGCTGCTCTGCAGGTGTCAGCTCAGGCGGAGGCTTCATGTGATGAGCAGAAATCACCAGAAGAAGGTAAGACATCCTCATCATGCTTAACTTCAACTTTTAGACATATTATGAGGTTTTGTAATCAGTTATACATTTTATTTTTTACTCTTTCCTATTGTTCTATAATTTCTCCCACAGAAATGAGCTTTGGTGCAGCGTGCATTTTCTTGCGAGGAGGCAAAAACATTGTAAGTATGAAAGAACGTTTCTTTATGGCTGCAAACATTTGCGAAGGGCTGGCTGGATTATAACCCAGTGCGTGTTAAAACAGAGACAGAAAATCTGCATCTGCTATCTACCAATCCAGGATAGGAAGTCCATAATCTATGTGTAAATCCATAACATCAGAACATCCATCAGTTTTAATCTGTTTTACATATGAGCAGCAAATTTTCAGGGTTTGCTGAACAGTTTGGTGGTGAATTTCCTTTCTGAATGTGTTTCAGCTGCAGCATTTCATCAGTTTGCATGGGGAACTTTTCTTTTCTGTGGTTTCTTTATATTGAATCCAATTCTACACTGAGCTTATTTATTTTTCTTTGTGCAGTCAAGGGAGCTGGCTGAAGATGAAATTGATGGTGAGTTCATTATTCATTGCACACCACATGCTTCTACAAGAAAATGCGAAATGTGATGTGTTCTGATTTTTTAAATATATTTTTTCATTGTTTTTCTTAAATTATAAATCATTCCCCCGCTGGTACCAACTTGCTGATTCCAGTTATTCTTTAGGAACTATAATATAGGAAGATATGAGCACTGCATTCAAAATATTCTTTTCTAGCCTTCCATAATGAAGTCATCAACTTTTTTTTAACTAAATAAAACAAAATGATTTGAGAGTTGACATTTTGAACCGTCTTTAGCCCCCAAAATTACCAAGGTTAGCACTCAAGAAACAATAGTCTCCATGTGCATTCCTCAGAGAACATAGACCCTTAACTTAACTCTTCAATTTTCCAAAAAGCTGCCAAAATTTTTTAATATTGCACCTTCAGGGGCGTAGTGGTTAGAGTGGGTGCCCCATGTACAGAGGCCTCAGTCATCGGCGCGGTCGTCCTGGGTCTGAGTCCTGTTCTCCTGGACCTTTGCCTCATGTCTTCCCCCAATTCTCTCCGCCGTTCTAAAACTATCCACTGTCAAATAAAAGCCACTATGGCCACAAAACCTTTAAAGGAGTCATAACCTCTTACTACTGTGGTTACCCATGCTCTATTATAGTCTTTCAAACCAAAAAAATAATAAGCAACAACAAAAAAAGGCTTTTTTTCTGACCCTTTTTTCTAAAGGCAATATTGTCTCGCCAGATTACGTGCGATATTTTGGCTGTCATTATAATAATGCAAATGAGGGGTGCGTTCATTGGTGGCAGGAAGGAGGAGGGTTGACACCGTAGGCTCCACTTCAGCATCTCACTCAAAAATAACAACATGGCTTAAGTTATGACTGAACCCAATCTGGCCACGACCTATGAAATTCAGCCTTATATGTACGAGCCAGACTCCGAACCTGAGCTGGAAAGCGAATTTGGCAGTCTACAACAGAGCAACTCACATGGGCACCTTCTTTCTTCATTTTCCGGTCTCCAACTCCGAATTCAGTTATGGCGGCGCTCGACTGAATATGAGGGGAAGAGGGGCGGGCTTGCAGCAGCATTGGTCTGCGATATCCTTATATGGTATATCCTGCCAATTTGACGTCAAGACGGGGGAGAAATTAAGATCACGTATATGAGTGCGCGTGCACGTGGGCTGCTTGAAGAAGCCAAGGGTAAACAAACACACTTTTAAATGTCGCTTTCCAGGCCAGTGTAAAATCATTAGGGAACTATAATACACATGTTTTCACGTGGAAAAGTGAAAATTTCAGGTGATGACTACTTTAAAAAAAATAATCTGGCACCTTCCAACACAGAGAGGTTGAAAACAGAGCAACATTGTTGTCCTCTTCTTAACCTTCCTGTTATCTGTTGAAAGTCTTGCTCTCTCCCGCTCTCTCACAGCCCGATTGAACCACAGATATTTCTGGGATTGTTGTGGTAAAAACAGATTCTGCTTAAATATCACTGTGCTTCCTCCCAGAAGCTGACAATACCAAGCTTTGAGTCTTCTTCATTCAGTAACAACCTCCACACTGAAGAGCATTGTTGCTAGGGTGACCTGGTGAAGCTTAAGTGTGGAGAATTTACTGATCGGGAAAAGATAGCTTTTTAACATTTCCAACTGGCTTTACTCGCTTTCCCTTTCCTGTAATCTGTGTCTCACTCTCTTGTAGCCTGAATGAACCACAGGGATGTTGTGTCATAAATGCAGTTTCCTCTGATTTGATTCTTAAACACCTCACTGATGCTGAACAGCAGCTAAATTTGAGTCTTCAACCTTCAGTAACAAATTTCATACCAAGATGTGTTACCAGGTTAGTGAGGATGTGTTCACCGATCAGAAAAAAGTCAGACTTTTGAGTTTCCAACTAGCCAATCACCAGTCAGGCTGAAATACATTGGTGGATTTCAGTCCCCAGCCGATGTGCATCTGTACTTTCCACAATTTTGTCTCTTCAGCCTGCACTCTCTTGGCAGAATACTGTTTTTTGTTCTTGTTGCATTTCTCACATTCACATCTTTTTGTGTGTGTATACATTTCTGCAGAGCTGCGAGATGCGTTCAACGAGTTCGACAAAGACAAGGATGGGCTGATCAGCTGTAAAGATCTGGGGAACCTGATGAGGACGATGGGTTACATGCCCACTGAGATGGAGCTGATTGAACTCAGCCAGAACATCAACATGAACCGTGAGTCCCCTTTAAACCTTGACGTAAAGTTAGTAGATGAAACACACATACAGTATGTAATGAAATGCATAAAATTTAAGAAGTATTTGCTGAAAACTCTTTCCTCTGCAGTTGGAGGCAGAGTCGACTTTGAGGACTTTGTAGAGCTGATGGCTCCGAAGCTCCTGGCAGAGACCGCCGGGATGATCGGTGTGAAGGAGCTCAAAGATGCCTTCAAAGAGGTGAAGCTGACAGAAATGACCAGGAGGTCTCTCAGATTTTACTATGATCAACTCTGAGCTTCTTGTCTTCTTCTCTGCTTGGTTAGTTCGACATGGACGGAGATGGAGAGATCACAACAGAGGAGTTGCGGGCGGCCATGAACAAGCTGATGGGAGAGCACATGAGTCGCAGAGAGATCGACGCCATAGTGAAAGAGGCAGATGATAATGGAGATGGGACAGTAGATTTTGAAGGTACATAAGCATAAGTGCACTTTGCATAAATGTGATCCATGCAGGGATTTGCATGTAAAATAATTCAACCTTCTTGCTCTTCCTTCCTTGCAGAGTTTGTCAGAATGATGTCTGGCCAATGAGGGTCAGGGACAACACCATACAAGAACATTTCATTGGACCTTTTTAGGATGATCCTCCACAGATGACATCTTTCTCCAAAACTGAACTTTCAGGACAAACAACAGAAAAAGCTACAGTTAATTCAGTACTAAAAATAAAACCGTATTAACATTTTCATAAAGAGGATTCTATGCAAACTAATATGCAAACATTGACAATTTAATGAATGTAGTAGAATTGAACAGGAGAAAATATTTCGTTTTGTATGCAGACTGTAAGTGATTTCAGATTGGTTTGATGAAATAGATTATTTTGAAAATAAAAAAAAATTCATAATAAAAAAATTCCCTTATTGAGTAATGATTTATTGTCTTAAACCATGACACAGGGCTCTATTTCACAGATAAACATAGTTTGATAACAAAAGATCAAATGCTGAATCTGACAAAATCTCTTGCTTTATACAAAAATATTTTGTATTTAGGGATGTTTGAGATCGTAGTTTTACCAATATACTGATATAAATCTTAATTTCTGATACCATAATTAATCGATAACGCCGATAGACATCTACCGTCTAATAACTATAACTATTCTAATGAACGTTCAAGGTTGGCTAAGAAATGCAGAAGCCAAAGGGTATATTGCAAATTTGGCAAAACAAACTAATATCTCAAACTATACCTCAAATCTGTCATATTTTGACATTTTGAGTGAGAGGAGGCGTATCTGAAGAGTTTGATGTATAATATGTGTATGGCATGAAAGTAAGGTATACAATTTGTCATTACAAAATTAAAAACCGATAACAGTAATTTTCGATATTACATTTCGTCACCTTCCTAAAATAATGGCTTATGTCATTTTTTTACAAAAATGTTTCTTTTGCCTAATCATGTCCCAGTGATGCTGTCTACCTCTGGTAATGGTAGACAATGTTTTTAATATGCCAATAGTCATCTATTGTCACAACCTTTTTGATTGAAATTGTTAATAAATGTTATATATTCAATATTTTGTTCCGTTTTTTGTGTTTCGTTAAAAACCTGAAAAAAATGACATATGCCGTTATTTTAAGAGGGTAATGATTTTAATTCCAATTTCGGCCAATGATATTGGAAATCCCTAATAATATTTAAATGCATTCAAAAATGTGTAATGCAGCTAAATACAATAATATAAGGTTGCTGGCAATTTCAGAAAGAAAGGGCTACATGCCCACTGAGATGGAGCTGATTGAACTCAGCCAGAACATCAACATGAACCGTGAGTCCCCTTTAAACCTTGACGTAAAGTTAGTAGATGAAACACACATACAGTATGTAATGAAATGCATAAAACTTAAGAAGTATTTGCTGAAAACTCTTTCCTCTGCAGCCAGAAGAGGAAGGATTTCAGGAAAGATACTCCACTGACATCGTTTATAGAATAAATAGATGAGAAAGCTCAGCAGAAAACAAAATATAACTCTGAAGATAGGTCTACTGTATCAAAATCTGAAATTATATCAGGAAACCATCCTTAAAATAAAAGGAGAGAAGAATTTTTGATCAGGTTAAACAGCAGTAAACAAGTTTCAGGTCTTCCAGCAGCTGAAATACTTTCATCAATCAGGAACAGGAAACATATTACATTAAAATCTGCTGGAAATAGATTTTCCTTTCCTAAAATTTCTAGAGCTGTGTTTTAAGACACGAAAAGCTCAGCTTAAAGATCCATTATTTTTCAAAATATAATATATTCTTGAAATAATATTAAAAATGAACTAAATCTAGGAGTATTTTATTATGTTTTAATTTAGGGCTGCATGGTGGCGCAGTTAATAGTACTGTTGTCTTGCAGCAAAAAAGTCCTGGGTTCCAATTCCAGCCTGTGTTCTTTCTGCATAAAGGTTCCACGTTCTCCTTGTGCATGCATGTGTTCTCTCCAGGTACTCTGGCTTCCTCCCATAGTCCTAAAACATGAGTGTTAGTTTAACTGGTAGCTCTAAAGTGTGAACATGGTTGTGTGTCTCTATGTTGCTCTGCGATGGACTGACGACCTGTTCAGTTTGTACCCCACCTCTCGCCCAATGACCACTGGAGATAGACACCAGGTCCTCCTGTGACCATGCAAGGATAAGTGGGTATAGACAATGGACCTTTATTTTAAAAAACGGAATGCACAAAATTATTTATGCCCTTCTCAATAATTAATGCATAAGAAATTATTTGTATAACAGCAATCAAACTCTCCTTTATTTGCTGAGCAGCTTTTTGACTATTTCGACTGGTATTTTTATGATTTATCTTTGGTGATGGGCTCCAACTTGGACAACACGTTAATGCATGGATCACATGGATCACTACAAGCCAATGTCTGATATTCCATTCATCAGCAAGGTTATTGAAATAGCTGTGATTCAACAGTTAAATATAGGGATCTGTATTGGTAAAAATCTGGCGATACGATATGTATCGCAATACAGGGGAGACGAAACGATATATTGTGATACTATGAGTAAGGCTATATATTGTGATTTTTAAAACTGAATTTAACTGTTACTTCAAAAATGACTGTCATCATTAATTGTTCCATTCAAATTCTATCCCCCCCCCCAAAAAAACGCAATACATTGCCTTTGAATATCAATACAATATGGTGACATAAAATATCACGATATATCAGTGTATCTCAATATTTTCTTACATCCCCATAGATTCATAACAATGACCAACCGTTTTGATATTTTTCAGTCCGGTTTCCATGCTCACCACTGCACTGAGACTGCCCTGGTCAAGGTTTTCAATGACATTCGCATAAATAGAGACTGTGGTAGAACCACAGTGCTGGTTCTGTTGGACCTCAATGCAGCATTTGACACTGTTGATCATGATATATTATTGGAACGACTGGAGAGCTGGATCGGACTCTCTGGTACACTACTTGGCTGGTTTGAGTCTTACCTAAAGAACAGGGACTTCTTTGTGACATGCTCCCGCTAACCCACATTATAACAACCAATAAGATTAGTTACCATAACTATGCAGATGATACACAGCTTTACATTACAATGTCACCAGGTGACTTTGAACCCATCCAAGCAAATCAATGGATGTAGGTGCCATAATTTTCTCCAGCTGAACAGAAACAAAACTGAAAGAATTATCTTTGGACCTAAAGAGGAAAGAACAAGAATCCACAAACAGCTTAAGTTAATACAGCTAGAAACTACTGATACGGCCCGAAATCTAAGTGTAGTCATGGATTCAGACCTGAACCTCCAGGGTCACATAAAGGCAATAACAAGGTCAGCCTTCTATCACCTGACGAACATTTCTAGGATTGATGGACTGCTCCCTGTAGCTCAGAGAATAGACTTCAAAATACTTTTACTAGTTTATAAATCACTGGATGGTTTAGCACCAAAGTATGTGAAGACTTGCCACTATATCAAATCAAATCAAACTTTATTTATTAAGCGCTTTTCATACAATATAGCATCTCAAAGCGCTTTACAGATTAAAATTACCCCACATAAACTCCCCAGAACAAAAACATGATCACAGTTATACCCCCCTCCCCTCCCCTCCACTCCAAACCCATCTCCCATGCACACACACACTTAAAAGCAACAGTAAACAAGGACATTGGACCGAGAACAGATGAGCCAGGTAGGGAAACGTCATCAGGGGAGCCATCTGCATCAGCAGCAGCAGATCGACAGCAACAGCCGAGGCACCGGCCCAATCGCCCAGCGGAGAGAAGGCTGAGACCCCCACCTCCACCCAAGCACCACCTAGAGAGCACTCAGTCAGCTACAGCCGAACCACCGCTCCCGAGGCAGAGGGCTCCCACAGAGGAAACACTGGAAGGAAGATTAAAATAACAGGTTAAAATATTAAAATAAAGAGTAGATAATTAAAATATGAGATTAAATAGTAAAACACTGATAAAATTTTAACACAGATAAAATTTAGAATTATTTAGTGTAAAACATTGATAAAAACTAATCAAGTAAAACATGCAGAGCAATTAAACAGATATTAATAAATAATAAATCAATTAAAAGCTAGGCTAAAAAGGTGAGTCTTGAGCCTGCTCTTAAAAACATGAATGCCCTGAGGTCCTCCAGCAGCATATTCCAGAGGTGAGGGCCATTAAACTGGAAAGTTGCCTCACCATGTGTGTGTGTCCTGACTTTAGGGGTGACAAGGAGACGGCTGCCAGAGGAGTGTAGAGACCGCGAAGGTTCATATGGTAAAAGCATTTCAGAGAGATAAGAAGGCCAAGACCATTAAGACACTTAAAAACCATTAAAAGAACCTTAAAATCAATCCTAAAACATACAGGGAGCCAATGCAGTGATTTTGAGACAGGTGTAATGTGCTCCCGCCTTACCTTGTTGTTAAAAGTGTGCTATACAAAAACAATTGCCTTGCCTTGCCTTTCTAGGTCTTTGAGGCTGGAAGACCTCTTTGCCATCACCGTAATCTGTAGCTCCATAGATTCTCTATCAAATTCAAATCAGGACTCCAAAACGGTAATACTACTTACATTCAAAGGGAATCAGTTGGTAAAATTAAAAGATGACTTTAAACCTAAAGTGTGGATTTGGAGTGAAAATCTTAATTTTTCCAAGCATGCAATCTAAAAGTTGTTTTTACTTGTTCTCCTTTTCTTCATGGAAATAAGCAAACCACATTCTTTATTCTGTGGAGATTCTGAAAATGGTTGTTCTACCCACTTAACTCACTCCTGCAAATATCTAGAGTCTGCATTCCATCTGCAACACTTAGCATCTCTGAATAAATGTAAAGCCCTGTGGAAATCTCTATAGCCTTGGCTAACTGTGCAGAAATGTTTCCAGGTGTGTGTTTTTATATATTTTCTATATAATTTACTAGTGTCTGTTCTAAAATCATTGAGCCGCATTGCTGCTATCCAGACCAGGCCTCCCTTGCAAAGAAGATCTGTGATATTAATGGGAAACCTGGTTAAATAAAAGAAATGAATAAATATTTGAGTGCACAAAACATAATTTTTTCATTTATGGTACCTGACTGAAATCAGTTCATGTTTTTTATTTTAACTTTGAAACAGTTTTTTCTCCAAACTGATATTTGCTTTAATTAATGTATCAGGTCAAAATGTGACCTGTAAAAGAGGCAAGCAAAACATTAAATCAAGCATTCTGACAGCTAAGTGTTCATAAATACGTATCGGGAATGTCATTTTGTGGATATTGAATAAAAAGTGGGATTTGTAAATCAAAAATAGTATTACCGCTGCTCCTGTATAAGCAGAGATGTTTAGGATTGACCAATTACTTCTCCAGATTTAGAAAGACAAACCCAACCCCCCCCCCCCCACACACACACAAATATAAAAAGATTACATATAACTCTTGCATAAGAGAATTAAAGGCATTGGGGAAAATGTCCAAAATAAAAACAAAACGATAAAAAAAACGCTCCAGTTCCAATTATCCCATATTTCCTGGTATATCACTACATAAAGACAAAGTCTTTACTTCCACCGCCGACCTGGGGGCAAAAGTTTCTCGTCCTTTATCTTCTTATATTTTGTCAGAAACCTCCAAATCCTTTTTCGGCAGGGATTAAATGTCTGGTTGGAAATTTGGAAAGTGGACAGGGACGCTCTGTGCGTTCCCATGTGGACTCGGCAGACATGTGGACAGATGTTGTAGCAGAAGGACAAACTGTGCTGAGCTTGAAACATACGGACAGATGGGGTCCAGGGGGCTTATAGTGCCAATTAACCAGAGTAAAGCGGTTCTCGGGTGAACAGGCTGCAGCTAAAACACATCTGTGAATCCCACTAAACAGACCGAATACAAACAGTGATATTATTCCCAAAAAGCTCCAAGGGATATTTTAAGACTAATTTCATGACAATTGATCTTTTTCATCCTTTATATTGGTCCATCAAAGTAAATTCAACATGATTACAGGTGCATGAAGATTGGATGGGGTCTGTCTGTATTAATGCAAGAGATGAAAACAAGGGCCAAAGGAAGAATCAGATGATGTAATGATGGTTACCGTGCCTTTGCTCTGATCCTTCCCTGATCCCCCCCCCCCATCCTAACATCTAGCATCAACCTTTTTTTTTTGCTTTAATCCAAACTAATCTCTCTCTTGGTCACTCTCAATCCCGAGGAAGCCATTCTGCCCAGAAGCTTGCTTTCGTGTCAGAGCTGCAGGTTTAACCCTTCAGCAATCTTTATCTGCAGCCAGTTTCATTTGCCTCATTGACAAACTGCTGGTAATCCTTCCACGTATATAAATCTGAACTCTGACCAGGCTCATGTGAGATCACCTGCCCCATGATGTTTAGTGCAGCTCATCATAGTTGTCTTGTCTTTTTGTATTTATTTTATTTTTTAAGGTTTGTTTCATAATCTTCTGCGATGGACTGGCGACCTGTCCAGGGTGTACCCCGCCTCTCGCCCCATGACTGCTGGAGATAGGCACCAGCCCCCTGTAACCCTACAGAGGATGGGCGGGTATAGATAATGGATGGATGTTTCATAATCTTGTAAATAACCTGTATTGTGTAATACCAAAGCTATGTAAAGAATGTTGATTAAATTCCCCCTAATAGGTGGATTAGCCTTTCAGTTTCAGTGTTACAACAAATTGGTTCAAGAACTCAGAATACTTTTATTTTTAGAATGTAATTACTCTGGTTCCACAGATTAAGTATTAAGATAATTAAATTATCTCTTAAACCTCAACAAACAGAACATAAACCTTCCTTATAAATTGCAAAATGTTTCAAAAACATCTCAGAAAGCTTTTCTCTGCTTATCATTCTCTTACTATAAAAATATGAGTTGGTTGGACAGAAACAATGATGAATTTAAAGTTTTTTTAAAACACAAATCGAAGTGTATTTTATTCTATTCAAGAGTAAACATTGTCATTTAACTTTTTCACCTTTTGTCATGTCAACACGATTGATTTCCCCCAACACACCACCCCCACTGTGAAACATAGAGGGGGCAGCGTCATGCTGTGGGGATACTTTTCTTCAGCAGGGACAGGAAAGTAGAGCTGCTGCTTCTCCACATCAAAAATGAGTGAATCGAGGTGGCATCTGATCAGCATGCATCCTGGGTGTTTCCCTTTGGAAGGTTATCTGGGCACGTCCCACTGGGAGGAGATCCCAAACTCATTGGATGGACTATAGGGGACAGGGAAGCTGATGAGATAATAGATGGAGCTAAAAAGAAAGGGCAAAGAAGAGAGTAGTTTTGTGAGTCTGTATATGTGCCAAACTGGTAAAGAAGTACCCCAAATTCTAAATTTTAACTATAAATAACATCTCAAAACCACTTAATGATGCAATATTTTGTGTTAGTCTATCTGATTTAGGCTGACAGCTTCCCTGCCCCTGCTGAAGAAAAGCATACCTCCAGCATGATGCTGCCACCACAATGTTTCACAATGTTTTACTGAGTTAGCTTTCTGCTACCAATAGTTTTTAGCATGTTATCCTTAAGAGTTCAGTTTTGTTCCTGAAAGCAGCTGTATTTATACAGAGATTAAATTATGTACTGGTGGATTTTATTTAAAAATTAAGTTAACATTGAAAGACAATTGGCTGGACTGAATTTTATCTATGGCTATCAGAGTTGTGGGGGTCGAAAAAATTGCTTTCCACACTTTTCAGCTTTTTATTTTTAAAAAGCCTTAAGTACCATAACTTATATCTCTTCTATTTCATGATTATGTGTTACATAACATTGGTATAACATATTAAATCCCAATGACATACATTGAAATTTGGGCCATAATGTGATGAACTGTGAAAATGTTAAAAGGGGTGTGAATACATTTGCAAGGCACTGCTAACTAAACTACAATGTTTTGATGATATTATGAAATCAGTCCATTTGACTTCAGACTGAATTTATTTGGTCCTTCAAACACAAAATTTAAGCAAGTAAGACACTGTCAATAATCATTGTATCTACCACAAACATATGATTATGGTAGACAGAATGTAAGAGAGGAACCGAAATTATTTCTTTTTAAATAGTCATTCACAAATCATAATTGTTTCAGTCAATGAGTAACTTTTAAAAAGACTTCAGCCTGAATAGATATTATCCTCTTGAATCTGACTGTAGTTATATTAGATCATTATGCTGGATTTGAATCTGTGTTCCAATTGAGTGGCAATGAATCGGGATGAATGAAATACATTTGAGATCAAGTGGACAGTATGTAATTTGACGCAATTAGGACCCATTGGTCTTTTAAAGTAGCTTAAGTTGACCTTTGTTGGGAAACTGAGCAATAAAATTAAAACAATTTACACTTTACTTAAAATCAGTTGAAATGAATATGCTAAGAAAGTCAACGTTTACTTTCTAATTCATTGATTGTGCTTTCTTTCACCAAATTATACATTTTTACAAGTTAACTATATTTCTTTTATTTCAAAATAAAAATAAAAATAAAAATACCAATTGTAGATAGAACATAGGTGAATGCCAGGGGTAGACAAAACACAAGGACAAAATATAACAGGGGGCTTATATAAGTAAAAACTTAAAAGTAAAATAAAAGTAGTATAACAGGATCATATATTGTGGTTCAGTTTGTCAAAAACATAGTTTGTTATATTTGGCTTTTTTTTTTTTTTACTGGTCAACTATGCCACCTAAAATTCGGGGACAAAAAAAACTACAACTCTAACCTGTACGTAGGTCAATTGAACGGAAGCCTAGAAAGGACATTCTGCAAGTATCGCAAGTGGTGTTCTGTTTCACTTCGACTGAAACGATTTAAGTCCAGCCTTGTTTAAAAAGTCAGACCCGGGTGAGTTAAGTCTATTTATGCTCACATTATTTTTTTCCTTTCCGATGCACGGAGATGAACGGAAACTGTGACTGAGCAGCTAATGCTAGCGTTAGCGTTAGCTCTGCTGCTAGCCTCTGGTCATTTAGCATTACGTGCAGCTAATGCTAGCGTTAGCGTTAGCTCTGCTGCTAGCCTCTGGTTATTTAGCATGACGTGCAGCTAATGTTAGAAATAAACTAGGTTTATTCTTAAAACTGCTCCCGGAAATGCCCACAAGTTTCATGTGCAACATGGTCACACTGAATAGAAATACAATATTAAAATTGATGTGTTACAGTGACTCAATTCAAAAGGTGAAACTCATAAACAAGACTCTTTACAGCAGGTTGTACAAAGTGCAGCCCGAGGGCCATTTGCGGTCCTTGGAACAAATCTGTGCGGCCTGATCACAGTTCTAGGACTACTGCTGATGCAGATGATTTTTTTTCAAAAATGTTCAGGGGAATATTTTTTACAGCCAGGGCTAGGAAATAAATTCAGGAACAGTATGTAGTTAAAACAAGAAACTTTTTTTGTTTTTGTTTTAACGAGATATATAAATACTTTTTTCTGACAAATTACAACTTCTTTAAAAAGAAAGAAAAAAAGAAAATCGTCAAGCACAGGGTGAATATGTGGAAAAGCACTACATGCACAATGTTAAGTACGGTGGAGGATCTATAATACTGTGGGCATGATTCTCTTTCAAAAGCCATTGGAATGTTTTTGGAACAAATTACATGTTTATATTTTTAAATTAATTATTTTAAGACTTCTGGCTGATAAATTATTTGATTTATCCTCAAAACCAAGCTATAAAAACTGTTTATTATTTATATATATATATTTGTTAACAAAAAGAAACTTTAAACTCAAATTTGATTTGATTATGAAAGTAATAACTGCTCTTTTTTTGTATTTGTTTTCTTTTTGTCCTGCTAGACCTCCACTGATGCTGACTGGATGGAGAATCCCCTCTTGCCCTCTTTCATTACTGACAAGCAGAAGACTTTTGATCTGTAAAAACTCAAACTTTAACCCTTTAGCACCATCTTCCTCAGCTCCATCCACCGTCCATTGCCTCCCATCACCCACTCAGAGCTCCAGCTTCTCGACAAGCAGACAAACCTCCGGTCTTCTTCTGCGTTCCTCGGTTAATTCTCCCTCCAACCTCCGGTTCTCTGTTTCTGCTCGTGGCAGCGGCCCAATGGAGCTGAAGGAGGTTCTGCAGGCGCTGGAGCAGCTCGCTCCTCTGTCGCTGGCTGAATCGTGGGATAACGTCGGCCTGCTGGTGGAGCCCAGCAAATCTCGACCTGTCAAGACCGTCGTGCTCACGAACGACCTCACCGACGCCGTCATGGAGGAGGCAGAAGCCCTGAGCTGTGACCTCATCGTTTCATATCACCCGCCGCTGTTTCGGCCAATCAAACGGCTGGTTCAGAAAGACTGGAAGCAGCGACTGGCCATCCGCGCTGTTGAGGCTGGGATGGCGGTCTTCTCCCCTCACACGTCGTGGGACAGCATGAAAGGAGGGGTGAACGACTGGCTAGTTGGGGGTCTCGGTAGGAGTTTAGTGATTTAAAAAAAAAGAAAAAATCCATCCTTCTTGAAATTTTTCCGTTTTGTCCACAGACAACTTCATGTTTTGTTGGGATTTTATGTGACAGAACAATATAAATTAGCGGATAGTTGTGAAGTGGAAGAAAAATGATAGATAACTTTTTTTCGAAATAGGAATCTGAAAAACAAGTTTTAGTTAGATTTTAGTCTGGACTTTGACTACGCCATCTTACCACATGCTTTTGATCTAAATAATTCCATTGTAGCTCTGCCTGCATGTTTTACAGCCTCTAACAGGTTTTCCTCCGCCATCCACCTTCCCACCAGCTCTGTGCCTGTTTGTGCCGAAGAAAGGCGTCTCCACAGCATGATGCTGCCACCACTATGTTAGAATATTTTTGTGTTTTTCGAAAGCTTTTAAAGACTTGGCTTTTTAATCTCGTTTTCAAATTATTTTAAAATGTGTTTTGTCTTGATTGTTTTTGTTTGTTTTGGCTATTTTCTTGTTCTGTTGTGATTCCTATCTTTGAAAGGTGCTATATGAATACATTTCAATTGTGTTATTTTACCTTATTGAACAGGTAGGTTCAATAAGGTCACGTCTGTAGACAGTTGCACTGCTTTTGCGTTGCCCTGTTGCATGAAATTCCAGCAAAGTACATTGACGTTTGTGGTTTTAATGGGGGGGGGGGGGGGGGGGGAATTCAAGGGGGATGAATACTTTTACAATGCCTTGTTTCCCCCTCCCTCATCTTTGTCTGTCAGGCAGTGGTCAGGTGTCTGTGCTCAGTCAGGCCCTCAGCTGCGGCGCCTCCCGTAGTCACAAACTGGAGTTCATGGTCAAGAGTGCAGAGGAGCTCAACACTGTCATGGAGGAACTGAAGGCTTGTGATGATGGAACAACGCTGCAGTGTTCAGGCAGCAGGTGGTGTGAATGTTAACACTTATGAAGCATCGTCTGTAAGAAGCTGCCATTTGCATGCTTTACATGACTGTGTTTATGCAAGATTTAACACGTCGTATTGGATAGAAATCACACACTTTTTGCTGATTTAGTTTTTTATTCTAAACAAAGCTGCAAAAAAACGAGATGAAAACAAACAGAAACCATACCTTTTTTGTCCATTGCACTGAAAGTAACAGGCTTTTCTTGCTTCACCACAGACCAGACAGCAGTAGTATCCATGTCAGTATAACCTGCAGTGACTCAGCACTGACCCCTAGCGTCCAGATACTGTTAAGACACACTGCTCCCAGTCGGTCCCTCAGCATCCTGAAGTTGGAGAAGGTACACTTTCAACATTCAAACACGAGAACCGAATGTGGGAGTCGTTTTTAAGTCTCAAAATCAAATTCTTCCAAACTGAAACAAATCTGTGTTACAATGTTTTTTATTTTTTTTATTCAGAGCAGAAGGAAAGAACAGATATGATGCGATTGTGTTTCATACAGAGTAGTAAATCTCTGTCTGTTCTTCACTCCCTCTTGTGCTTGCAGCCACCTCTTCCAGGCTACGGCCAAGGACGACTCAGTGTTTTGGACCAGCCGGTCACCGTGGCAACAGCTGTCCAGAAGATGAAATCCCATTTGGGTTTAGTTCATCTGCGTTTGGCTCTGGGAGCAGGGAGGACACTAGGTGAGGAACACTGGACTCTCTCACACCACTAACGGGCTCCTTCCTGACATCTAAAGCTTGATGCTCGGATCCTCTGTTGTTAAGGGGTTACATTTTACGGCCCAGAAAGAAAAATAAAGCAAAAAATCTGATGTTTATTTTCTTTTTATGCACTCGCTGTTAAACCTGCCTTTGGAATATACCTGCTAGACTGCTCCATTTTCATTAAGGTCATTCGTTTTCTGGACTTTTAGAGAGATTTATGGCTCATTTCTAATCTATAATTAACAGCTGAAAATATTTTTTTCCCCCATTTATCCGATCGGTCACTGGTCAGGACAGGAAAAGCCGTCAGCAGCCGATTTCTCTATGCATCTTTAATAATTCTTCTGTTAATATTGTTACTTTTATAAACTTTCCTTTCCCCTCGCCTCCACTTATTCTGTAACCCTTTATCAATGAAAGGAAATGGCAAGATAAACTATACATGATCTTGGCTTCATGTTGTTTGAGTTGTTGTAAGAATATTTAATTTCTTTTTTTTAAATGCATGGGGATCTGTATCCACATTTTCTCCTGTTTTTGGCGCTGAGATTTTGCTGCTTTAATACACAATTTATGGTTTTTACTTTCTCTTTGTTTGTATTTTCTTTGTCCAAATTTAACCCTTTAGTTTAATTTAGGCTATAACTGAATGTTCCAGCTAACAACTTTAAAAATAAATGTATTAAAAGATCCCACATAGTTGACCGATGTCACTAAAGTGAGGCTAGAAGGTTGATGGGACGTGACCGACTGCTTAGATACCAAATGTATTCTGTGAAGCACATATTTCTAACAAGTCAATCATTTTAAGACATTGATAATGGCTGATTAGTGTGATTTATTTCAGAGTCCTCTGTGTGCACTGCAGCTGTCTGTGCCGGCTCTGGGGCCTCGGTCCTGAGCGGTGTCAAGGCTGACCTCTTCATCACAGGTAAAAATCCAATAGTAACTGCCCAGCGGGTCAGTAAAATGAATCTGCAGTGACATCCACATTTACTAGCACCTCTGGTACAGATGTGTAGAAAAAAAAGCTTCAAAATAAATGTATCTTCTATTGCAGTAGCATTAGCAACATTTTTAAAACGGAGAACCAAAATAAAAGCATGTTTTAGAGCAATTTTAAAAATTAATATGAATTTAAGATTTGAAAAATATAAATAAGTGTCAGTAAAAATATTGACATCATTAAAAAGGCATATAAACAACCATCATCTTGTAAAATCCCACCCCATAGTCACTTCTTATTTTTATTACTTCTCAGCCTTTTTTCAACAAATCAGAATTATCTATATAATAAATTGCATAAATCTCTCTCAGCCCATCTCAAAGTTCAACTCAGGCAGTGAGGAGGAGGAGGATGGCAAGGAATAGGGATGCATCAATATGAAAATTTGGTCCAATATCTGATATATTAGGATAATATTGCTTTTGTGTAGGGTTGGACGATATACAAAAAGAGCATATCGATAAAAAGAAAAGTTATATTGATAATTATCAATAACTATACAAAAAATGTAGAAAATGTATTTTAAGTGCAGCCCTGGTCATTTTATGCTATACTTTAATGAACTAATTTTAATAAGGAACACACAAAAATGAATCAGGTTAATAGACCTGAGTGACATCAGTAAATACTGACAAAGAAAAGGCTGTTATTAACCATTATGTTATTGATTAAACAGTATTTTAATTATGTTCCTAATTTAAATTGTAGGCTTATCTTGATGCTGTCTTATTTCTTTTTAAAGTTTTATAACACTTTGGTCTAGCTTGTGTGCGAACACCGACCAAAGAAGCGGATTCTGATTCAGTTCAGCTACCGAAGCTAACAAGCTGATGGCTGAGTCCGGTGACTGAGTGCCGAAGCCGGCAGGCCTTCACCTCCCAACGTTTGTATTTTTGAAAGCGTTTTCGTTTCTGAGGACGTGGTGGAGAACCAGGTGGACATTTTTAAAGCAGCGGGGGTCGTTAGCAGCGCGGGCTGGTTGTGTTGTGGCTGTCTCTGAGCAAACATGACAGAAGAACCGGTTCGCAGCGGGCCGGGGAGGGGCTGGGTCCTGCTCGTGTCCCGTAACGACAGTGTTGCTGACCGTAGTATTTGCTGTGTTTTTGTTTTGTTCATTACTGTTAGATTCAGCGTTGATGTTCGTCCCGTATTGGTTCAAATTGACTGTTAGTAATGACTGTAGCTATAAGCTACGCAATAGGCTATGATGAAAAAGAAAGGGATACTTTTTTTCTATTGACCTTTTTAATCGACCCTATTTTTTTTTCTATTGCACCACATCGATTGCTATATATCGTTATTGAATTATCGTCCAGCCCTACATTTGTGGCAGATTACCGTTATTTACAATTATATATATTTACCGTTATTACGTTATGTCTGGTTATGAAGGAAAAAATTTAAAATCCTCTTGAGATCACAAAGTCTACATAGCAACCATTTATTTCAAAGCTTTTTTCTTCTTTTTTTACACATCTTCACCAGTTAAGTTTGCTTGACAAGTTCATGCCTGAGGTGTAATTAAACTTGATCTCCCAGGTGAGATGTCCCACCATGAGGTGTTAGATGCGGTGGCGAAGGGAACCAGCATCATCCTGAGCGACCACAGCAACAGCGAGCGTGGTTTCCTGGCCGTGTTCAGGGAGCGGCTCGCCGTGCGCCTTCCCGACGCCGTGACGGTGGTGCTGTCCAAGGCGGACAGAGACCCGCTGGAGGTCGTCTGACGGACTCTGATTCATGCACCCTCATAATCCTGATGCAGAAAACATCCAATAATAACACATGGGAAGTCATCTGCTGACGTTAAAATAACTGCACAGTTATTTTAGTAAAAACTAAATGAAAAGTGCTGTCTTGGTACATTATTCACATACACATCAAGCAGAGCCTCAATGCAAATAGATCCTGGTTGATCAAAGTAGCTTTTATGCGTGTTAGATAAGACTAAACAAATCATCTTTCAAATGAGATCTGAAGATAAAGATAATCTGTGATTTAAAGGCATGGAACATGTACAAGCAGTGGATCTATTTCTGGCTGACACATTATGAGATTTAATCCCAACGACCAGGGGCTTCATTCTTTGTGTGGTTGAAAAAGAATGTTTGGATTGACAAATTTTCCTCAAAAGGAAGTAATTACATGGAGCACAGGACCAAAAGTAATCCCGATCAGATTAAAAAGCTTGTTCAGTCGCAAAGTAGGGAATCAGAAATCTCATTTCTGCTTGAAGGGTTCAATCAGTCAGAAATCAGCAGCGCTGTTAGTCGACTTTGGGGATTTAGAGCCAAACGATGACAAACAGCGGGTTGGGATGTGTCATAAATTCCTTAAAAAACGACCTTTAAACCTCGGAGAGCAAACATGGGTGGACATCAAACCATTTAACACATACATGTTAAAGTGTTGCCCTCTTAATCCTGAATGTAGCCCTGATGTTTTCAACTGCCCCCGATCACAAAACCAACAGTCCCACCGATGCACCTGTCCGTTCGTAAAAACATTAGGAGACATCGCACACCTCGCCGCTCCCATCAAGGTATAACAACCTCGACCTCAGCATGGCGTTCGCACCTCCACTTCCCCTCGGCCTGCGCTCACTTTCATCCCCAGCGGCAAACACAAATGGTGAAGGAAAACAACAACTAGAACAACACGCAGAGCTCGCTCGTGTAAACCGACTCCAGCTGTCGCCGTTTTATGTCGGCAGAGCAGGCTGGAAGCAGGCAGGTATGGGGTCTGCTTGTTAGTTTTCTTTCGCCTGCTAACCAGGAAACACCCTATTCTGCTTCAAAATGAACTCCTAGAAAATCTGCGTTAATAATACTAATAAACATATTAGATGGGCCAGTTTTTCCATATTTATTGCAATGTTTGACACCCAAAGAAGTTAAGGGAGGTTTCAGCTCTGATTGTTGTAATATTTCCTGCTCTGTGTTCTTTGGATTATCTCACATTTTACCTTTATTTGACTGCAGTTGTCTGTGTTAGATCCTGACACACATTCATACCAGAGGGTTATTTTAGAGTAACTAATTCACCGAACATGTTTTTTTTGGGACTGTGGGAGTTCCCAGAGAGAACCCATGCAAGCACGAGGAGCACATTTGAACTCCATGCAGAAAAACCAGAGAACAGGAATCAAACCGAGGACCTCCTTGCTGCAAGGCAACAGCAATCAAGCTACCATTTGTCACAGCCATCGTTTTCAACCACAAACCTTATTGTATTTAATTTGATTTCTACATTCGATTAATCAAAATAAAACAACTGTAAAGCTATGTGACCCTTCAAAAAAAGATAGCTTATTGATTTTTCTTATATAGCACCGACTGTAAAATGGGTTTTATCGTTAAAGAATCAGCTTTCTTTCTAGTTTTAGGTTTAGGAGAAAAGAAGAACATTAAACTTTTACAGAAAGGGAATGAAGTCATTTTCCCTGAATTTCCTATTTATGGAAAATGAATGGAAAACAACCGTTAATGTCTTTCTAACGCAGACATTTCATATAAATACATAGTTGTCTAGCTAAAGCTAACGTTTTTTTAATAGAAATGAAAGAAATTGCACAGTTCACATTCATTCTACAAAGTGCAGAGTTGCGCAAAACAGTCCTAAAGGAAACATAATGATAAGCACCTTTTCTTTTAGAAATAAAATGTAAAAAGGTGTGTGTTGTATATCTATTTCAGCCACTTTACTCTGATTCGCCTAAGTATAACAGTTCAACAAACTGCTTTCAGAAGTCACCTGATAAGTAAATAGAGTGGATGTGTGTAGTTTGATCCCAAGCTGCCATGGTTTCTCTGGGGGAGCTACAACTCAGGTGGGAGAATTTTCCGACTGGGCAGCCATTAAGTCATGTATAAAACTCGGGTAACAAGTTTGAACTATTTTGTTCTGCATGCAACCCTGAACAGCAAATCGGCTACAAACATGGTAGTGGCAGCATCATGCTTCGGCGTCATCTAGCTGTAAATGTACCCCGATGCACCTAAATACAAATGCATGCCACACTTTTCAGATATATTTATTCACGGAAGAAAAACTTCAAACCACATGCCGTTTTCCTTCCATTTCACAGTTTTTTTTGAGTCACGTTGAATCTGTGGTTAACATGAGAAAATATTGAAGATTTCAAGAGGGAAAAATAATTTTGAAATGCACTGAGTTAGTGAAAATGTTATTTTACTAGATAAATGCAATGCATGCGTTATAACCTGTCAGGAATATCAAAAGACTGGAAAACATTTTGATCCTTAAGAAACAGCTGCTGAAACATAATTAGGACCAACTAGCATCCCACACACAGGAAGGTGTTTTCAGATCAGGAGAAGCTGGAGAAATCTGGGAGATCTTGATAGGTTTTCTTCTGGGTTCTGAGATGAAATTTAAACTGGCCTGTGGTATGAAAAGGTTTAAATTAACTATAGAAGTTTTAGTAACAGCATTAGACATCACAGCATGCGTAAACCTGACATCAGAGTTTACCACAGATTAATCTGTCTCCATTTCAAACACCCAGTCACAAACCGAGGTTCAGCAGCGGGTGTCTCAAATACTGATGGTTGGAAATACTATTTAGTATCTTAATCTAGGAGATGCACCTGAACTCAGACACGTATAAAAACCTGCAGACACTCCTGTTTGTCTAAGGGCCAAACTGCAGCTGTCAGCCAAACTGCAGTCCACCTGCATCCAGAGGCCAAACCCCTGCAGAGAGGAAGAGACGCGTCATCAAGTCATCAAACAGCCACAGGGGGTGGGCTGCCATTACTCGAACCAGATTTACGTGCATGTAGAAGTGCTTTGCATGTCTCTGAATAATCAGGTAGATTAAGAAAAGCTACAAAACACAGTAGCAGCTTTCTGTGCAACACTTTCAAAAAATAAGGTCGAAGTAGATTTCTAGTGGGAGGTTTATATTCCCCCAACATCTGCAAGAAAGTGATCTCTATGCATTTGAGCTGTTCCTGTATTATTCAGACTAAAGTTGTTACACAACCCAATTTTTCAGTGGTTTGCAAAGAGACTTTTTAATTTATTGTAAAGCTTCATAATTACACAAAGGAGCTCAAATATACAGATTCACAGATTTTGGGATTTTGTCACTGAAATTGTTCAGATCATCTTATAAAGTTTAATATAAGATAAAGAAAGTCTGATTAAATACAAAAAGCCGTTTTCAAATGATTTGATTAAGGGGAAAAAGTGATCCAACCAGGTTAATCATGAATCAGTTGTGTTTAAATGACTTTTTTAGATTGACTGATTATTACCTGACCTGGAGATAAAATAAATAATTTCAAAAGAACATCTCCGAAGGCTGAAATATTTCTTTTTTACTTTTTTTACGTGTCCTGTTTAGCAGTGTGGAGCTCAGAATTGGTGTCTGAGTACCAAGTAGAAGCCCAACAGATTTACTTTCACAAACGGAGCAGTACAGCTTTTGGATGCCAAGGAACCAAAGTGAGAGTCATGAGTGGTGAACCTTTCCAGGACCAGCCAGTCAGCTAAGATTACTTCAAGATAACATCGACAATGCAACTGGAACAACTTTCGAAGCTCTGTAGGTTCAAGAAACAACAATATGAAAGAGAGACAGGGATAAAATGGCCTCACTGCTGACCCAAAGGAACATAAAAGAACTGTCTCGCATCTGCCAATAAACATCCTGATGATCCACAAGACTTCAGGGAAAATATTCTGTTGACTGACAAGACAGAAGTTGATGTCTTTGGAATGTGTGTGTCCCGTTACATCTGACCTTAAACTAACACAGACCTTCCCACAGACAGTAAAACACGGTGGTGGGGGTGTGATGGTTTGGGGCTGCTCTGCCTCCTCAGCACCTGGACGACTTGCCATAGTTGATGAAATCAATGATTTTGTAGATTATATTTTTGCTTTTTGAAAATCCTTAAACTTGTTTGTTGTAATTTTACCCAGTGAAAACAACAATTCAAATAGTTTATTGCAGCTTTTCAGGTTCTGTTTTTACTTTTTGTCGAATGTTTAAATGTTTTAGATCAACAAGCAAACTCATATTAATATCAGGCAAAGGCAACCTGAGAAAATACAAAATGCAGTTTTCACATAATGATTTCATGTTGTAACAACGAGACACTGTTGCATTTATATTTCAGACATTCATTGATTTATGTAAGTGAAAACACATGAAAAGCAAAGTTAAACAGCAACACAGCAACTGGGTTTTTAATTAGTTTATTTTGGTTTAGTGGTGTTTGGGTGTGTCTTTGTTCGCAGGCCGCATTTTCTCATTGTTTCTGTAAAAGAAAAATTTATAATTTTCAACGTTCAGTATTTCAGTAAATGATTAAACAACAATTTCCTAAAAGCAAACAGTTAAATTTGTAGTAATTATTTAGATAATTAAAATATTTTCAGTATGCTGTGGTTTGTAAATAAGGTTTTTTGTTAGCTCATTATTTAATATAAATATTCTTTTGCTTCAATTTTATAGAGCGTAGCAGTGTTTTGCCCCCTGGAATTGTATTTCCCAATTTAGATTGACCTGTATTCAAGCTGTCTGTCTTCCATTGTTCTGTGTTGGTATGTGGTTGGTAAATAAACCGGTCCGAACTGCTATTTTTTGGGTCCCACCTCTATGACCATTCAACCACCATTACAAGCATGTAACACATGTATTAAAGGGGGAAAAAAAGCTCTCCAAACCAACCTGGCCTTACGTGAAAAAGTAATCACCCCCTAAACGTTTTACCTCTCTGTGGAGGTAACTTGGTCCACTCTTCACAGCCAAATTGTTTAAGTTCAACCACTTTCAGACGTTTTTTCAGGCTTGTTCAGGGTCCTACCACAGCATCTGTCAGATTTAATTCCAGACTAGGCCACAGCAAAAACCCTCACTTTGTTTTTAGCCAATCATCAGCTGACCTGCTGGTGAGATCGTCATCCTGCAGATCACCGTCAACAACTGTTGGCCGGAGATTTTCCTTCATGGTTCCATCAATCACAGCAAGTCCTTCAGGTCAGCAGAGCAGCCCCAGAACATCACACTACCACCACCAACACCGTGCTTTACTGTTTTACAACTGATGTAAGAAGAAACATTTGTAAAAAGTTCCACTTTTGTCTCATCATTCCAAACAACATTTACCCAAATGTTACAGAGATCATCTAGATGTTTTTTCTTTAGTAAACGCGAAACAGGTCTTTGTGTTCCTTTTGGCTCAGCAGTGGGTCTGGTCTTGGATTTCCTTCATGGAGGGCTTTTTAGCCCAATCTCTCTTTCTCATTGTTGAATCATGAACCTGACCCTAACTGAGACAAGTCTGCAGGTCTGCAGAGGTTTAGATGTTGTTCTGGGTCCTTTTGTGACCTCCTGGATGAGTCGCCAGTGCCCTCTTGGAGTAATTTGGGTAGGTCAGCCACCCCTGTTCCCTGTTTTCTCTCTTTCTGGATTTCGGCTTGTTATAATGGTTCTCTGGAGTCCCAAAGCATTTGAATGGCTTAGTAACCCTTTCTGGACTGTCCATCTGTTCTTGAATTTCTTTAGATCGAGGCATGTGTTGCTTTTCGAGATCTTTTCACCTACTTCATGTTGTCAGACAGGTTTTACTAAAGTAATTTCATGACTCCAGAGGTCTGACAAGAATCAGACGTGTGGCTAGTGGAACTGAACTCACCTGTCAGAAATATGAGGCTATTCATAATTAATGTAGTATTACAAAAAGAAGCACTTGCTGTTTCACAGTATCAATCTAGTTTGGAGTCTTTTTTCAGATAAAATAAATAAAAACATAACTTTAAAACTGCATTTTTGTCTAACATTGACATGTTTTTGTGGTAATTTAAGTGTGCATAAATAAAAGCAAAAACAAAAGAAATTTGTGAGAAGACAATATATCGGCACCATATGACAGTCATGTCCAGTGGTATCTTCCCTGCTTGGTGCTGACGCGATTCTACTTGCTTTTGTGTACAACTGCTCTGCATTTTATTCCGCCCCAGAATTTAGATGATTTTCTGCATTTTGTTTGGTTTGGCAAAAAAAAAAAGGTGCTCACCCAGGGCAACGTGCCTGCATGAACTGCCCCTGTTCATGCCCGTGATGTTGCGCGTAAACTGCTTACTGGAACTGTATGTGCATGCGTAGGACCTTCACATCTCTCTGAATTACCAAACAAATGAGTAAACCAGTGAAATCATAAAACACTGTTGTGGTTCTATGTGCAACACATTCATTCTAAATAATAAAAATTCAATCATCGTCTACAGCTACTCTTCCTGCAGTGGGGGGTGTCTATCTCCAGCAGTCATTGGGCGAGAGACAGCGTAGAATCTGCACTTGTCACCAGTCTATCACAGCCTGCACACAGTCTTACCTACGGGCAATTTAGAGACACCAATTGCTCTAACAGTCATGTTTTTGCACTGTGTGAGGAAGCAGGAGCACTAGGAGAGAACCCATGCATGCAACAAGAAAACATGCAAACTCCACGCAGAAAGAACCTCTGGCTGAGGTTTGAACCACTTTCTTCCTGCAAATTGAGCTTGCTACCAACTGCTCCACCATGCAGCCCTCAACAGTTCTTAAATCTTTTGTCCCTTTCATTATTATATACTAAGGAAGAAAAAAGCACTGTAGTATTTGGGGGGGAAAAAGTACTTTTTTTTGTGGTGTGTGTGTTAAAGTGGGAAAAGTAGAAGGTGCTGAATTATGTATACAAATAAATAATGGAATTTAGTAAAAACCTCTACAAGTGTGTGAAAATCTCTACAAGAACAAGCAGAATTATCACGAGCGGGTTGAGATTGCACACCTTATCCAATCTGGATTCTGGCGCCTCTAAAAGGATGATAACGTCTAAGTTGCATCGTTCCCCAAACTAAGGTGTTTTTATTTAAACAAAGTTTTCGAAAATCCTTCAAAAAGTGTTGATGTTTTCATACTGCGACGTCCTTGATGTCGGTAGAAATGTGGAGAAGAGGCTGTTCATAGTAATAGATTTGTTTGACCAGTAAACATTTAATAAATTCCAGATTTTTCCTGTTACATCCATGATGACCATTAATGTTTGTGTTTGTAGAGCAGAGGCAAAAGCAAAGCTTAGAGTCAGGGGAGGCAAATGAGGAGCAAAGTGAAAATAGGACCATTTGGCCAAAGGTGTGAAGTCCCACACACCTATTTAACAGAACCGGCCGAGTCTGTGGGCTCTTACAGCAACGGACGGTGACAGGAACACAGACTGAGGACTAGCAGGAAGCTTCATTAACAAAAAAAAACTTTTAGACCCATTGTGCAGAGAAGGAGGCGAAGTAAATGTTGACTTGCAGCAGATGAGGAGGACAGAGAAGAAAAAAGGACAAAGATAATGCTGAATGTGGAGATGTACCCTGGTTTGACTGTGGGACCTCAAAGAATGGGAGACTGCTTCTACAGAGGTGAGAGGGTCCTCATGCACTTCAAAGCTATTTAAAAATGGGACAATGTTTTATCTAGAAGCAGTTCTTCAGCTAAAGTCAATGATTGTTTCTACACTTGTTGCATTTCCCCCCGTTTAATTTTAAAATACATCAAATAGTATGAAAAGATGTATCTCAATGCATATTATGTCAAGTTAATCTGTGTGTTTGGGAACAGTTGATTAGTAATCTCTTCCTGGTTCCCTGAGGTATAAATGTGACGCGACACAGAGACCCATTTCTCTTAGCATCTCATCAAAAGCGGAAAGACAAGAGGACATGTCATTCATGAAAGGCAGATGTGTTGTTCTTCTCAATTAAGGGAAAACTTAATAAAACTGCACATATCTATATTCAGAAAAAAATCCGAATAATTACAAGAACTAGGAAACCAGCTGGATGAGGACTCATATTTACCCTTCCACCACACACTAAAATTGAACCAATATTTGCTTCTTTTCTGCTCCGATTTCTACAGACAGGGAGGCTCCTTTACGGATACCGCTGTTTGCTCCCGCTTGTGATGTGGCCCCCAGGCTCCAGGGCCCCGGCGAGCCTTCTTCCAAATCCCAAAAAGATGAGGTGAAGATGGAGCTGGAGAACTCGTCGTTATGGAAGCAGTTCAGCTCGGTTGGCACCGAGATGATCATCACCAAGAAGGGCAGGTGAGGCACCTCTGCACAGAACAGGGAACCATGAAATAAAGCGCCATGCAGAAGTATTCATACCTGGGACATTCTACAGAAAAGGTGGAAAGCGCTGTCACAGGCTCTTGCAGATACTTAAATATGTCCAGTTAACCTAAAATCACCTCCATTATAGATATTTCATTAATAAAGACTGTCTTTGTAATGATTCAAGGAGATAAACGAATAAGAAATTAAATAAATTAAAAATGGCAACTTAATTGTAATACCATGTTCAGGGAATTCTACTGTCACAGTCATCATGCATGGAAGTGAAACCTTAAGTTTCCAAAAAAAAAGTTTTTTTTTCTTCTAAATTATAACTCATTATCATTGAGATAACTTTCAAACACTAAGTAGAACATTCATATAGTAAAAAACTCGAAATAATTATAAATAATATCAAAGAACCAGCAGTCACACAAAACTGCATCATTGGTGTTACTGCAACACAAAATGAGCTTTAATTTGATATAAACAATTGACCTTGAACAACTTCCTGGATCAAGCGGTCATTTAATAAAGTACAGTGGACACAAGATTAAGGTAAGCAAGATAACGCTTACTTTTTTTGTTTAAAATGTGATAATGTCTTCCAGTTTTGGCCGAGCTTTTAAGTCAGTCATTTGTGTTACCCATTCAATTTCTCTGTGAATGAAGATTTCTGCATAAATATGTAATATATTAAAGAGTTAAGTCATTTTGATATTGGCTGATGACATGTGGTCTGACACATGGCTGCCATTTTGTTGAAATCACTGCTTTTCTCAAAATTTTCACTGGTGTTACTCTTTTGCCTGATAACACCAGTGACATTCTTTTGAAAATGAGTGCCAAAAGACCCATTGAATTACTCTATGAGTGAATATTTTACCATAAATATGTAATATATTGAAGAGTAATATAAATTTGATCTTGGCTGATGACATGTGGTCTGACATATGGCTGCCATTTTATTGAAATCATAGCTTTTTCTCAAAATTGTCACTGGTGTTATCATAACTGGGGTTACTCTTTTGCCTCGTAAGACCTGATTATTCTTTTGGAAATAAGCACCATTAGACGTAGAAAGAAAGTGTTTTTATATTGTAATTCTTATTATTATTACATTTTACTTTTGTTTTTGTCAGGTATGGCAAAATTGAGTGCTGCTGAATGGTGTATGTATACACAATGGTGTATCGTCCACTATGATAACGAGCCATACCCTGGCATTATCCAGGATGTACAGGTCCACGGGATCAAAATTAAGTGCATGCACAGGTCTACCAAATATGACTTAAATAAATTATTCTGGCCTTGTCCAATTGAAGACGTCAACTGGTATGGTGACGACCAAATCCTGTGCTTCATGCAGGAGCCAGTTGCGTTGAATAAGAGGGCTATCCAAGTGGATGAGAACATTTGGGCATATGTAAAAAAAGTACCTAGAGTTTAAAGTTGGGGATTATAATAATTTGAAAAACACAGTTATTCACATTATAATTGGTTAGAACAAATTACTTGGAGAATGTATTGCTCAGAAGTCATTGGTGTTATACTGCATCGCTGGTGTTATTCAAGGTTTTTTCAGTGATGTCATATTGGAAATGGATTTTGAAAAAACATTTTCATCAATTAAAGATTTGTTTATCATAATGTAAAAATCAGTTAACATTTTTAAGTCAGTATCAAGGCAGTTTTTTGCCTATTTGCCTGTTTTTGTAACGTTGACAGAGAAAACAAATGAAATATGAAATGAATATGTTTCTACTGTGTGATATTAAAGCATTAAACATTTTTAATAACTGAAATAATAAAAGACATTAGATGGTCTTACCATTTCATTAATCTGCCTACTGCTAAATATTAAGATTATGTTTAGAAAAAATATTTTTATACACATTTATTGATCCTTTTATTACTGGTGACACCAATGACAAAAGCCAAGGCGCATCCAATATTAAACTAAATGCAAAAAAAAAAATTAAATATGTTGAGCTGTCCCTTTTATATATTCTTGAAGATAAGAAATTACTTATTGGTGTTATAGATGTTTCATGGATGTAAGAATAAATGCATTTAAAAAATTTTCCATCACCCAGATTCCACCTTTTCTGTAGAATGACCCACCTGCTCAACTCCTTTACAAAGAGGTCACTTGGGGCAGGTTGTCTCACTGCTCCATATCAAATCTTTGTCTGAGCTCCTATAAGCTAGTGTTGAAGTTAGCATTTTTCGCGTTTCTTTAGCTGGCAGAATGATCAGGAATTTCAAGCGAAATGTAATCTATAAAGGTTCATCTCCTGGCTTTTTGTACTTTCACATAAGGCCAAATAGTTAAATAATAGTTCAGAAAATCAACAGGGGAAACATTGTAAAGACCCAATACATTTGCACTCATTATGAGCATTAGGAACATTACTGGGTTAACATTTTTGCCATGTTTATATTATATAAAACTAAAGGCTTTTTTCGAGGCTATATTTTTCAGCACTATACATTCCTTTGATTTGATTTGATTTGAATGATTTATTTCGAACATGAACAAGTAACAAAAGAAAGTAAACTTGAGAGAAAAGAGAAAAAAAGAAGAAAAACAAACCAAACAGTTGAGAATAGTCTAAACAATATGCAAATGTCTGAAAAGGAGTAGGATGAAGCATAAGCTTATTAAACCTACCCCTTCTTCACTACTCAGTAACAATCAGTCTCCCCTGATAAATATATTTACAAAATACCTATTTACAGAAAATAAAATAGAAAATAAATAAATTAAGAAAACAAATACATAAATTATTTACAAGAACACCCGATTATTAAACCCTTCTTCCTCCCTGTACCTTTTAAGAACCATGTGTTTGTACCGCTTCTTAAACTGGCTTGAGCTCCACGACTAAACTGTTCCACAATCTCACTCCACAGACAGAAACACAAAAACCTTTTATTATTGTACGTGATGTTTTAAGTTGAACTCCCCTCTAAGATTATAACCTATAATCTCTGTTAAAAAACACTTTTTGAATATTTCCAGGAAGTTTATTGAGTATTGCTTTGTATATGATTTGTGCTGTTTGAAAATGAACCAGGTCAATGAATTTTAATGTTTTTGATTTTAAGAAAAGTAAGTTTGCATTTCCACTTACTAGAATAATATAATACATTGCTAAATGTTAGGGATTGAACATAAGAAACATGGATTATTATTTATTCCTAAACCAAATCATTTTTTTTGTCATTTTAATTTTAAAGAAGTTGCACAATTTCATAAAATCTTAATTTTTATAAGCAAAAATCCCATTGAAATTAATAGGGACAACCAAAATCAACATGGGACAGGTTGCCACTGTGGGTCAGAGTGTCTTTCACAAGTAATAACCTTTTGTTACAATAAACTGTAAATAAAAAAATAAAAAGAAGAAAGATGGGTAGTTCAAGCCAAGAGCCTAGGCCTTTTTAATCTACAAATGCCTCTTGAAATATGTTTGGATAATGAGCAATATACAATAGAGCAAAAAGTGAGACAACCAACCCTGCCTGGTCTGTCCTATGATTTGCTTCCACATCACACAAATTTTTAATGATCCATCACATGAATTCCCAACAAAATATATTGAAGGTTGTGGTTTTAATGCGACAAAAGAGGTATGAACATCCACTAGTGTTTTAACTTCTACCAGACAATACATGTTCTGAATGTCTCCTCCTCCCAGGCGGATGTTTCCAGGGCTGAGACTGAAACTGTCGGGTTTAAACCCATCTCTCCGTTACATCCTCCTCCTCGACATTGTCCCGGCCGACAGCTCCCGCTACCGCTTCCACGGCGGTGGGTGGCAGGCCGTCGGAGGGGCAGAGGCGAGGTTACCCGACCGGGTCTTCATCCACCCGGACTCACCCGCCACAGGCGCGCACTGGCAGAGCCGCACCATCTCCTTCCACTACGCCAAGCTCACCAACAACACCCTGGACACACAGGGACATGTGAGTTCATGCATGCGTGCAGCAGCACGGTATGCCACACTCATTAGGCAAGGCAAGGCAATTTTATTTGTATAGCACTGTGCTTTACTACATGATGAGGGGATAAAGTAAAAACAGCAATAAAGCTTTAAAACACACTCAAAACTCAAAACAGCTATAAACAGACGGGTTTTTAGCCTTGATTTAAAAGAACTCAGTGTTTCAGCAGCTTTGCAGTCGTCTGGAGGTTTGTTCCAGATTAGAGGAGCATAGAAACTGAAAGCTGCTTCTCCATGTTTGGTTCTGATTCTAGCGATGACTAGTAGACAGGAATTAGAGGACCTGAGTGTTATGTCTTCAACATACTTTGGTGCCAGGCCATTCAAAGATTTATAAACTAGTAAAAGTATGTTGAAGTCTATCCTAATTAGCAGCTTTTGACATTTTAACTGACTGTTTTTTGCTTTTGCTTCAAGATAATCCTGCACTCCCTGCATCGCTACCAGCCCAGAGTCCACGTGATTGAAGCCAGAGATATGTTAAGATGGGGCGGAGGACAGCAAACCTTTGTTTTCCCCGAGACCCAGTTTATCACAGTCACGGCTTACCAGAACAACAAGGTATGGCTTTAGTATTATTTAGCAATCAATGCATTTCTATCCAACTTCTGAGGGTAGCTAATTGCACTGGATTTTATTCGGGGGTATCCGGGTGTGGGGGGTTGTTTGTAAAGTTACACAGTCAAAGATTAACAGCAATAATTTGGGTTTTTATCCTGTCACGAGAGGGAGAAAAAATGGGGCAGTCATTTTTTTTAAATGCCACAGTTTCAAACTAAATATTTAGTTAGCAATCTAAAAAAATGTTTTGGCGCTAAAAATATAGCTTTGAAGTAAATATTTACCTCAGAGCTAAATATTTACCTAATATGCAAATTAACGTGCAGATAAGCGGAAGTGTGCCATCAAAAATAAAAGCTGGGTCTTGCGAACCTTGATGTGAACTCCTGCTGCTGCTGCAGTCACTGTTGCAGTAAACGTCTATATTGCTATTTAAACAGCTCATCCTACGTTTTATGCTGAAATGTTGGACATGGAGGAAAATAAACGAGAATAAAGAGGAGACATTCAGTCATGCCAGGTGTTTATTTAGAGATTCACAAAACCCAGCTTTTATTTTGGTAGTCCACCTTCGCTTATCTGCAAGTAAATGTGCATTTGGCTTGTTCACTAAATAGTTAGCTTCAAAATAAATATTTAGCTAGGTAAGTATTTTATTTTGAAGTTAACTATTTAATTTGTAAACTACATATTAAGTTTCATACTGTGACATTTATTAAAATAAATAACATGAACGCAAATATGACTTTGAAATAGGAATCTCCAATTATTCATCTTATGTCAGGCTAAATAAACCAAATTATTATAGTAAAAGGTTTCAAAACCATCTGTTATTTTTTTCCCACCTCACAGTGAGGACTTGTGTTGGTCAGTCACATAAAATCCCAGTAGAACTATTTAAAGTAGCCGTTTTAATGAGCCCTAAATGCTTTTTCAAGGAGCTGCAAAATACTGTGTGTTATAAATGAGAAGGAGTAAAAATCTGTGTTGTTTTTAGATCACAGAGCTGAAGATCAACTCCAACCCCTTTGCTAAAGGCTTTCGAGAGGATGGCATGAACAGCAAAAAGTAAATAACTAAACTACCTTAAAATAAATAAAGAAATGTTATTGTAAAGGATCTAGTCGTCACTTTTTTCTTCTTCTGCAGACAAAGAGATGCCAGACAGAAACGCAAGATAGCCTCTCTGACAGAAACTCTGGATATTGGTGAGGCGTATGACAACTAATCTTTTAATTTAGTTTTCGGGATGGTATAGAATGATCTCATATCCACTCCTCGTCTTTCTTCTGAAGTGAACTGTGATCCGTGTGAAGCCTCCGAGTCCACAGTCGCCGCCTCAGGCCTGCAGGCTCTCGCCTCTGTTCCCCCACTGCCCGACTCTTCCTGCGGGTTCAGATCTGAGGAGGTCTCCTATCCAGTGCCAGAGCACTCGCTCGACCTCGGCCAGACGTTCATGACCGATATCTGCATCACAATGGCCAACAGGATGCAGGAAACGCAGGATAATGAAGCTGCACACAGTTTGATTGAAGGGTGAGTAAATATGCTGATGGAAGAATGCAGCTGGATGTAGTTTCTTATATTTTTTGAACAAAATCTGTAAAAGCATGCAAATATTGAGGTATTTATTTAATATCTGAAGCCTTTTATACATTTTGTAGGAGTTTTAAACCTTTATTATGCAAACCAAAGAAGCTACTAGTTCCCTGAGGTCCATACACTGACTGGTGAAGTGAAGTCCTATTTAGAAAAACTCAAGAATGCTTGGCTCTGGGGTCATGGTGGCCATATCCAAACCTTTGCCTAGTCTGCATCGGACTGTGCACCAATTTTATTGAGATTTTTTTCTGCCTTTTTTAACACATATTTTCCCACATCACAGGCTGCAACATCACCTAATGCTTCAGCTGTCCAACCCCCATATGTTAGAGGATAGCTTTTCTCCTTGAGATTCCAGATAATTCGTTCTCTGTTTTTTGCAAAGTTTACGTATGGACACCCAAACCTTTAAATATCAATAGATAGTCTAAGCCAGGAAAAGTAAATGAGGAAGGAAGACACGTTTAGCTGATTTTTTTAAATTAAAGAACTTCTGTTGAAAGGCTTTAAGCAGTTAATATCTTATCTGGAGCAGATAACTCACCTAAGTGTTAGTATAAATCCTGATTAGTTGGTCCTGGAGGCTAAAGCTAACGGCATGTCTGAGGAGGGCCACGACCGAAATGGACGTCTACCCTCTTCAAACAACTAAAATCTAAACCGAAACTTTAAACCATGATCGTGTTAGCGTTGGATGATTTTTTTTTACACAGAAACCAGAGAAGCTTTACATGAAAAAGAGAGGTAGGTTGCGGTGAACCACCAATGGTCTTTCTGTGTGAAACCCAGACTGTAACGGAACATGTGAAGTCTGATGTAAAAAGCAAAGATATTTGGTTTAAGTGGTTATTGTTTAACTGATTTTCACGCTCTCTCCCTTTTAGGTTAGACAGTTACTCTGATTATATGTTCTGCTCTCAGTATGTGTTTCACACAGGAAGATCATTTGAGGTGCACTACCTCCAGTCTAAATTTTCCATGCATTTCTTTGGAAACAACCGCTCAATGCAAATATGACGACATATTAAAGGTTCACAAAACAGTCTTCACATAATGATATAGTTGTTTAATTATGGTAGATATCCAGTTTGGTTTTGGACTCCCTCAGGCTAGCTAATTTGGATTTATTCTGAATCAAGGCACCAAGAGTGTTACCTGCTGGGAGTAAGATATTTCCTTTTTATAGCCTTTTGACTGAACTTTAAAATTTCAGAACTACAAGTATTTCTTTAAATCAGCTAAATTTTGTTGCTTAATCAAATCTCTGTTTAAACAATAAATCTGCGTTTCAGCTTTATTAAAAATGTGGTGGCCATAGTGAATTGCAACGCCATCTCGTTCCAATCCGGTATATACAGTATTATGAGTTTTTAAGGCTGGGCAACATGTTGATTATATCTATATATCACGGTTTTTCTATTTATGGAGATTGAATTTTTGAAATACCGAGAATATTGATTGAATTCAGGTCAACTCCAACAAGTGATGATTGACATAAAAACAAGTATTTAAAAATATTTTCTGTCATTTATAATTTCTTTTTAAGAATAGAAAGAGAGAAAACAATTGATTTCATATTGTTGAGATTGAAATTGGCATAAAAATCTTTAAGATTGATTTTTAATCCATATCGCCCAGTCCTAACGTCCTTGAATTTTTCCGAAACAGTTGTATAATGTCCGATGGCCTGTTCAAGTTTTGAAATTAAATCTTTAAATCAAAAATAACCTTCTGATGTCCTCAAATAGTACTAGGGCATGTTACATATTGACAAAAATAGTGATTTGTTTTATATCGTGATATATATCAAAATTGACTGATATGAAAAATATTACCGTGATAGAATTTGTTTCCATATCGCTCCGCCCAATGAGTTTTTATAGAAAGTTAAACTAAATTATAAAAATGTTCCCATTGAAGTGTTCAGTTCATCTCCACTCATTTCAATACAACCTAAACTTGTTTTAATGCTCCATTCAGTTCCAATTACATCTTTATTATAATCCAGAACAATTAAAGTCAGTTAATCGTATAATCCCAGGAGGTAAAAGGTTGTTTTTCTTCAATAATTCTCATAAAGTGGACAATTAAAAATGTAAAACAGTGTGCTAAAATGTTTCTTTTCTCCTCCACAGCTCCGATGTTATAGCCGAAGCGACCTATGAGCCCGACTTCCCTGCTCCTCCGTCCCCCTCTTTCTCCTCCAGCACATCCCATCCTCATCCATCCTTCCCTCCCGTGGACTACCCTTCCCCCATGCTCCCGGCCACCCCCTCACTGCAGCAGACCTCCTTTAGCTTCCCCACACCACCACCTTCAGACTCCTCCTCCCCCTCTTCCAGCGCCTTCCACGCGGTCCCAGGGACGGTCAGCCCCCACACCCCAGCCGCTTTCGGTGCCCCGTCCAACATGTGTCCATCAAACCTGCAGGACCAGACATCTCCTCACTCTCAGGTGCAGCAGGGGGAACCTGATACTAATGGACGTAGCGGACCTTTGTTTCAGACCTCAGCGGCTTTCATGTATCCAAATGTCCTTCCTATGAATACAGATCCTGAATACCAGCCTTTAGCTCCTGCTCTGCCCTGCTCCCTCCCTGCTAACGGTACCTGCAACTCGTTTGCTTTGCAGTCTTTTCCCCAACAAATGCAAACTTTCTCATTTCCAAGTGTAACTCCCAGCCCTGCTCTGAACTTCCCCAACCTAACCCACCAAGCTGCAGCCCCCTCCCTTCCCGTTGCCTTCCCACCTCCTTGCTCTGTCCCCCACTCTTCATCCTCCCTTCCTCACCCCTCTTTCCCCCCACCTTCCTCCTGCCTTGCGGTGTCCTCCTCATTCCAGAAGTCCCTCACCTCTGCAGCCCTTCCTCAGACCCAACCACGCCCCTCGTCGTCCTCCTACACCTGCTCACACCCTCCAGCTGGGGTCAGTGCCATCCCTCAGTTCACTCCTGCTCCCCCCTATCGCCCAGAGGTGGTACTGCACCGCCAGTCGTTTCTTCCTCAGCTGGATCCATCTCTGCCTTCCTCCACCCCTCCACCAGCCCTTTACCCCGCCTTCCCATCATACCCTCTCCGCCTCCATCAGGACCCTCACGCCTCCCTCTCTGCCCCCTTCAGGCACCTTTACAGACAGCACCAGGGGAGCCACCCTCACCCCCAGGGGTCCTATATTAGTGGGAGAGCAGTGTTTTAAATAAATGTTTGGTTTCAAGGCGCTTTAAGGGAAATTAGCAATATATAGAAATGAGAAGCAGTAGCAAACTTTGTATGAACATCCAACCTGTTCAGTTGATGATTATTGGTGATAATAATACTGATTTGTATATACTTTGAAGATTTAGGTTTTAAATATTTGTTCCAGCGTGAGAAATAAAATCTCCTGCTAAAGGAAATTCGGTTGTTTTTTTATTCATCTAAAAAAAGATTATTTACAGTAACACTTTACAATTAATCCTATTATATATGGAGATTTATCTTAAAACCAATGAGCAACAAATGAGAAACTAGTCATTACTTAACCTTTACGTAAGTATTAACTCTGGATGAAATGTCTTAATTGACTAACAATTTCTTATTTTTTAGTTAACGATTAAATAACGTGGTGCACAGTGGTGCAGTTGGTAGCACTGTGTGTGTCTCTGTGTTGCCCTGTAATGCACGGGCGACCTGCCCTGAGGGGCGTAGCCCGCCTCTCGTCCATTGACAGCCTCCTGCGACTCTGTAAGGACAAGCGGGTACAGACAACAGATGGATGGATAAATAATATGCAGTAAATGTGAAATGAGTGAGCATAAAAATAACGGTTTCAACTGCTCTAAATATTACTTAATGGTGACCTTCGAATCTGTTTTTGCTATCTAATGATAACCTCATGTAGCCATAATGAAGGCATACCATTTGCATTTATTTTAACGGTTAAGTTGATACCTGGACATCCGCTTAAGATCATTCCCAGCAGGATACCAGTCCCAGCTTTTTGAGCCATTGCCCTGAATGTCTCAACCTTCTGTAAATCAGTGGCGCGATCCTCTCTAGAAGTGACAAGTTAAACGATTATCTAACAGAAAACAGTACAAGTTAGAGAAAAAATTGTATTTGTTTAACAGCTGAATATATACATAAATTAAAATATCACTTTTAAAGCTCATTTTAAGTCTAACATATTTAATAGTTTTAAAAGAATTGACAAACATATTACTGTAATTTAAAATCAGTGATCATTTAAAATAATCATCTTAGGTTGATTAATTTCTTGTTAGGGCAGAGTCGGGTTTAGATTAATTGATCTATGTGTTAAATACATTTTCAGTGACCACAAATTTCCAAGCAAATTTTAACAAATAATTCAGAATTAGCTAAACGAGCCGATCTGAACAGATTATCCTGACAAAACCCTGTTAATGTTAATTTGATTAAATCCATTGGTGGAGGTCTGATCCTGCCAAAATAAACAAATAAATAAATGTGGAAATACAATTAGAAATAAATAAATGTGACAATATATTTGGAAGTAAATAAATACAAAATACATATATGTGCCAATAAATAAAATAATTATGTATTTCCACATTTATTTATTTATCTATGTACTTATTTGCAATTAAATTTCCAAATTACATTTTTTATTTATTTACACATTTATTGACTTATTTTCAATTTGGCCAGATTCAGTCCTCCATACATTTAATGTAAAATATGTTGCTTCTTTTTGTTTTGTTATTCTTGTATTGTATTTTTATTGTTTGTTTTACAAATAAATATTTTATTTAAATTCGTTTTTTTTAAATCAAACTCTTAAGTTTTTTTTTCTTCCAGTGAGTGTAAATTAAATGTGCAAGAAAGTAAAGAAAAAATGCTTCAAAAAAAAGTTTATTATTTAGGTCAAAAATTGTAATAATTACACAACACATGGAAACTGTGCATCTCTGACAGCAGCGTGGGAAAACTTCACATTGAAATCACCTGGCTGCACACGAACACATCACAGTGAACAGTAACCAGTAGCTAACTCCAGGGTCAGCTTGTCTGTCATATTGCCGTCCTGCAGCTCCCCTGTGCAAACCTTTCAGTTGAAGAATAAACAGAGAGGGTCAGAAACAAGGGGAAGCAGAAACAAACCAGAAAGGTCCGGCTTCGCTGCACATGACGTGTCCCACAGTCCCTGAATGATCCAAGCTCAGCGCCGACACCTGTCAGTAAGTTGCAAAGAAGAGCAACACATTTTGGGAGGAGCAATATTTGGCCTCCCTGATGAGCATTTCTAACACAACACAGATGAAATGGAAACTTTCATTTCTTTCTCACACTGGTTGCAATTTCAGCCTTTAAAGTCAAACTTGTCACTTAGACATCAACTTCTTCAACAAAGCACTGAGTAAAGCATTTCACACATTCTCCACAAAAACGCAACGGAAAAAAGTTGTAACTATTTACCATAGTTTTAAAATGGCAAACAGGGGCGGTTCTCACATGAATGCAATTGGGCGGGCCCCCAGCGACACAATCCCCCCACGCCCCAACCCGCCTTCGGCACCTTCCATTAAAGTTTCACAAAGCGAGTTTTAAAGGAATCTCGTCTAAGTTTGAACAGACTATTTATTGCAGTTTCCATGCTTGTCTTGGTCTAAAGCATGCTTTCCACTGGACACGTAAGCGGCGCATAAAACCTACAAAGTGTAATGTTCAGCTGATAACCGCCGTTAAAGTCAATGGGTCCGTTCCACCGGACGCGAATCAGACGCGTCCCAGAAGCATTGTGTCGCGGCCATCTCGTGAATTTAGCAGTGGGTCTATATTTTACGGCCTGCGCTTCTAAAACGTGTCAAGCTCAGCAGTTTAGATCGGGCCAGACAGGAAATCAGACACGGAAGCAGTATAAAGCATCTGAAAATTTTCAAAATAAAAGACACATGCAGATATCCGATTGCTTAACTATGAAAAAACAAAACTTCCTTACCTGTGACACCAGGGTTGAAGTCTGTCCGTCTGTGGGTCTAATTTGTTGGTTTTTATTATGGACGACGAGAATTTAACCCTTGAAGTGTAGAATCACTTAGTTTATATGATACCATTGATCATTTTTACAAGGACAACATGAAAAAGCGGCAGGCATGGACAGAATATATATCTGCAGTTTTGGGAGTGGATGGTGAGTTTATGATACTTTTTTACATAGAATTACATTTTACAGTGTATACTACCCTTCAGGTTATGCAATGGTAATTCTCCTGTGATTTCGTGATCTCCCGGGACCAGCTGCATGGAGCCGATACGCGCTGCTTACACGTCCGGTGAAAAGCAGGGGTAAGGGTGTGCTGATGCTAAAAAGGTTTTTGTTATTCCAAAAGTAGAATAAACATTTAAATCAATCTCAAACTGTTTCAATTTCTGAGGGATCCAGTTTAGGATTAACCACTCTATATATTTCATCATTAGAATAAGAGACAAACAATCATCAGATTACTTAAAATCAGTGAAATAGCCCTTTAATTGAGGAATCAAAGTAGGATCAAAAGTCATTCAGGGCACGATTGATGGAGAACTTTTAGCGCCCCCATACAGAGCTCCGCCATGGGTTATAACCATGTTGCAAAAACTGCTACTGAGGGTAAAAGTGACAAATTCTGTGTAAGTGTGTTCCAATATATATTTTTGGGTATGATAATTACATACATTTAAAGGCTAAGTACCAATTATCGTCTAAAAATAAAGAAAAAACGAGAATGTCAAAAAGTGCGCTTTTTTAAAATGAAAATTTTATGACAAATATTTCTTTGTTCAAGCATTAAAGGGATTAAAATGCACTTAAATACTGTATTAGCAGTAATTTCACTCTACAATTGTATTACTATTTTATTATTATTTTCAAAAGTATTAAAATCTCCTGGTGTAAAATATTTCACTAGAATATGTGAAAACATGCACAACTTGGCGTCTCTTTTTGGTGGATTGGCAACCAAGTGAAGATCTATGAAGCGATGCTAAGGGTCAGCCTGATGTTTACTCAAATGTCCCAGCAGTCACTCATTAACCCCAGTTTCCTGCGCTCGGACCCTCAAACTGCAGCTACCGGCTTTCATTACTGAGGTGTTCTGCGGGGCATTTATGGGACGGAGGGTAAGAATTTCTCTTTCTTTTCTCCTTGCAGTTTTATTAATCTCTAAATAGTTTTGGAGAGGATTTTTACTCTTCCTTTAGAAAAAGCAAAAACCTCGGGAGTCAGAGCATGGATCAAATGTATGTGTTGATCCAATAATCTTCTATACATTCACAAAAGCAAAGTTGTTTTCCCTGGGTCTCTCATTTAAGTTAGGTCTGTAAAATTGGTAAACTTTGTGATTTATTCAGTAATGACATTTCCTGCAGATGTTTTTTCTTCTTCCACTAGATTTTCAACCTAAAAGGAAAACACAGTCTAACGCTGAGGATCCGTGTGAATAATATTGAGCACTGCAACGTATTTAAGACTTTAAGCGTTTTTATAACCTAGTTCCCAGCACAAGCGGAGAAACCCAAGCAGATCTTTGCTTCTCCTGGGACGATGCTATCCTCCAACATTCGACCGTCCCTCCCACACCTCTTGTCTCTGAGGCTTCTGGGTACTGCCACCTCCAGGGCGGCGGCCGTCAAGCGGCCGGAGCTTCTCTCGGTGAGCCTGGCTTTTGAGGATCCCAGTGCCTTCAGGGTGAAGAGTCTGTGCGAGCTTCTCCGTGCTCTTGGTGTCTTCCGTCTGTGCTCCTTTCCTGTGCTGGTCAACAACTGTGGAAAGGTGAGGCCAAAGTTCATGATGCGAACTCTAAAACTTGCTGTCTTTTTGTGTATTGACTCATCTCCACTCGCTTCTTGTCAATTCTTTAACCCGTTTCCTCTCGTCTACTGTAGCTGATGACAGTAGCACGCACCGTCCTGGGGAGGAGGGGGTTTTCTTTACTGCTGCGGCCCACCGTGTACGCCCAGTTCGTGGCCGGAGAAAATGAGAGGGAGATCTACCAGTCGATGGGGAAAATGAGCTTGCTGGGACTGAGACCCATGTTGGCGGTTCCCATTGAGGAAGATCTTGGAGAAAGCATCGGGTACGCCTTGATTTCCTGCAGTGCTTTGTAAAAAGTACTTTATTCACATTATCACATTATTATCACACACATATGCTTCATTGAGATTTATTTTATGGGCCATAATAAAGTGGTGTGTAATTGTAAAATGGAAAGGAAACAATACCTCAGAGGAGCTTTTCCACTCCACCAGGCCTGTCAATATATGTCAGGGACAGTACTTTCAGTATCTCTATTTGATTTTTGTTGTTGATTATTTTAGGGCTTTTCTCTTAACTGACACAGTTTTAATCAAATCCCTCTTTCAGGGGTGTTAGCTTGTATTCGGCTGCTCCTAAATGTTTAAGCTGTGTTTGAGAACACCACATGGTTCTGGAGGAAACAATAAGATACGTGAAAGTAGATGATGAGAACTGGCAAATATACACAGAAACCCTTTAGAAGGAGTCCGACAGGGGATCTTAATTAAATATTATCATTGCCACTGAATTCAAACTCTAACACATAAGACTGAACCCACTAGAACTCAAAATGTCTCTGAATCTATCTGTCAAAAAAGTTCTTGTCCTCCATATTGTACACTGAGGTCAGCAGATCAGCTCGATTCTTGTGCTTCTTCTGATGTCATCAACCCAAAATAGACACCAGTTTTTTTTCTTCAGTGCACATTTAAAAGATTTTGAATATTTTGTGAATTCCTGTTGTAGCAATCCACATATCATCCCTCAGTTTGTTTCTCTACTCATAATAACACTTGCCCATGACTTTGATTCATTTTAATAACTGCATTAAAGGGGTCCTGGAATTCAAAACCGCATTTACCTTATTGTTAAATTCAGAAAGTTTGGGGTGTTAAATGTAGCATATCAAAACATCTGCGCTATCTCCGACCTGCTTCCCTATGCAAATTTTGTAATTGCGGTGGAGAAATAGGCGAGTTTGGGCAAAGCACTGATAACGCGTCATAGGCAGTAGACACGCCCCCTACCTCTACATGTCCCCGCCCACTTCAATATCGGCATTATATAACTGTTGGTTATAGATATATAATCACGCAAGCAGCTCATTTAATATTCATGAGTGGGCGGGGTTAAACCAGTCTTAATTGTAGGGATTTGTTATGGAGTTGTATTTGGCTATGTATCAGGCTCCTGGGCCCTTTTCAGCCCCAGCAAAATTTCACATCCTACATAGAGGCTCAAGGAACAGTTTCCAATGGTCAAAAATGTTGTTCTAGAACCCCTTTAATGCCTAACCCTAACCCTTACCAGTATATTTCTAAACCTAACCTTAACCAAAACTTAATTCACACCAAACCTCTAAATATAACCTCAACATTTAAAAAGGAGGTCTACTGCAATAGCGCCAAGCTTTGGTCCCCATAAGGTCTATGGGTCTTCAAAAGGTTGGAGAATATACCACCAGGTCCTCAATAGGCTATATAAACAAGTAAAAACATATACACACACCTGGACATTTTCAGTTATATTTGTATGCATGTTCAATCTCAGTTCAAAATAAGCTTCATCCCCACCAGAGAAAAGCGATACGACGACAACATGGAGGCCATGCTGGAATGTGTGCGAATGTCCCACAGCAACGCTTGGAGCAAAGACCCGATGATGCAGCTGAAGATCACGGCCCTGCTCAGCCCGGAGCTGTGTGTATGTAAGGCTCCTTCCCCGAAGCAAAAAACAAAACAACAAAATCTAATATGGAACATTAATTTTGGCTTACTTTATTTGCACCAAAATTACATTTAACACATTTTTTTTGGTTCCTGAGACATATATGTGTGCTATGTTTTAGCACCAATACAATGATAGCCTTGAATTCCTACACATGTGGAAGGGAAAAAAAAAGATAAGAATGCACATTTGAGTGTTTGCGTTGTCAACAGCAGCTCCAAGTTGTTTCTGCCGCCTCAACACTGACTGTCTCAGCCCACCTGCCCCGTTTCCACCCATCTGTCTTTCTCTGTCTGCCATGTTGATCCATTGCTGAAAGTGTTTTACCTCTGTCTGCTGAGAATAAATTGCTTGTGTCAAAGGTCAAACTCACAACCCTGATTGCACGACAACAATACGATCTGAGCCTCCTTGTCCGAGCGATGGATGGAGAAGTAAGCCAGCAATTCACTGAGTAATATGATTTATACAATGTATTTTTTTCTTTATTTATAGTTTAATCTGTATTTTAAATGACTTGCACGGTTTCCAGGCCATCACCTTTCCTGGATTAGAGGAAAAAGAGGCAGCTCATTTCCTGTGTGGTCTGCAGAGACTGAACAAAATAGCAGAGGTAACCCATGCCATTTTGATCTGTTTGTAAGGTTCAAATCTAGAGAATACAACTGCAGTTAATGGCAGTTTTTTGTATGTCGATGTGGCACACTGCCCAGGGCAGGACGACCTAGGGTACAGAACAGAAAAAAAAAACACTTCACCACTTTTGTTTCTATAACTTATTTGCATAGTCCGTGTCAAAGGGGATGCTCCCCGTTGTTGCTCATAGTTTATGCATAATAAAAAAAAATTATTTCTTTCAGGGATCGCATTAACTGAATATTTTCCATATTTGACCATTTTATTTTTTTTTAAAAGGATGACCGAAAAATCTGAAGGACATCTGTCATTTTGACCGATTGCAATTCACCCCCTTGACCACTTGTTGCAGACGCACGGATATGATCGACTTTACACACAGAGCGCATTATCTCAGACCTGGACACAGTACCCAATGCATCTCACTATCCAGGAGCTGACAGCACGTTTAAGAGTTATGGAGGCTTTGGAGCGCACCTGTGACTGCACCCTACGCAGACCGACGGTAACAGATCGTTGCAGGCCAACCATTGATGCAGAAGGATCAGAAAAGCTGCCATTCAGAGTCTTGGCAAATTCTGATCGCTTCAATTAGAGAAATTTCCCCTGATTTACAAAACTTTGGCTAAGGTGTCGCTCCAGTCTCCAGTGGGGCAATAGAGCATGGATTTTGCCTCTATAAGTGGGAGTGCAGTTCAGCTCCATGCCGAACGTTCAGGCCTCAGCAGGTGAAATGTTTATTTGATCCATGTAGCCTATTAATCTGCTCGATGTGTGATGGCACAATGTGGATTCTCTGCTCAGTCTGTTTGGAAAATGAATGGAAATAAATATTACTGGATATGTTATCATTTTAAAAAGAGATTATGACCGGGTTATTTTAACTCTTTCAGTCAAAATGACAGACAACAAGAAATTGTAGTGCAACCTCTGATTGCTGTATAACATGGCTTGCTAATCATGGTGAAGTTAATATCTAATTTGCAGCTTCCAGTATAAATTAAGTGTTTTAATAAGTCAGTGCTTGTACTTCTGATCCACCTATAAAACAGTATTTGGCTAGAAAAATATAGTATAAAATGAAAAAAGGAAACATTTTGATAAACAGGTTTCGTTTTGTTGTACTGTATTTGTTTTTGACAAATTGGGACACTGGGAAAAAGGAGGACATCATAAACTGCAGCATTTCGCCCACTATTGCAGAAAAAAATGCACAAATTCATTTTGAAAAAGAACCACATTTGGATCTTCTTTCAAAGAAGGAAAAATGGGAATTAAAAAAAGGATGCAGTGAAGATGACTATGTAATAAAAACTAAAATGGCATTCCATATTTAAAATTTCACATCTGCAATGTGTGTGTAATAATATTTGACACAGATTTACAGTTAAATGTTGATTATATTTTCAGGCGAGTGTTAATAAAGTCAGAGTGCTGGTGGATGCAGAATACACCTACATGAACCCCGCACTGACTCTGGTCACGATGGCGCTGATGAAGAAGTTTAACAAAGATGGTGCCTGGATCTGGAACACATATCAGTGTTATCTAAAGGCAGCTGTCATTTTCTATGGTTTAATAACTTCCACAAACATTTGTACATTTCTACTGTTTCCACGCAGTGATGGTAATCGATAGGTGTCCCATCTGTCCATTAGGAGTCCAGATCTCTGCTGTTAGCGGCTCTGCATCTGTCACAGGCTGAAGGCTTCTGTCTGGGAGTCAAGCTGGTACGAGGCGCCTACATGGACAAAGAACGAAAGCTGGCAGAGAAGGAAGCCCGGGTGGATCCCATCCACACGAGCTGGGAGGAGACCAACAAGAGGTTGGATGCACAGCAAATAACGACATTAAATCTACATCTGCACAGTACATACAATTAAAGTTGTCATCTCAGTGCCAAAATGCTAATCCCAAAGGACTGCTTGGAAGCAATATTTGTTTATATTCAAGAGATGCGCATTACTGATCTGCATGCAAGCAAACATTTGATCAGCAGGGTGGACCAGACTTGCCTTAATGCAAATCTGCCTTTCTTGCGACACCCTTTTTATGTACATATACATATTATACATCATTGGAAAGCTAAAATTCTTGTGATTCCAATTATGTATGCCAATCAAGGATACAATCAAAACTGCAGAACCAGTAAACACTTTTGTCAAACCACTTAAAAAATAATATTGTGCAACTCACGGTTTAAAGCCAGATATCATTGACAGAACCGAGCCATCTCGAACAAAATAGGTATTTTTACATCCACAAGGGTCCAATTAATGTCCTCAAATAAAAAAAGCTAGTCCAAAACTAGTATTAGCTCCACAATCCAACATCATCTCCCACACAGAACCTTAATAATTTCCATCCTTCAATGTATTTCTCACAAAGTTTTCATCATAACTACTATTAGCATACTCAGCCCTTCTTCTTTGTGATGTTTGTTGGCGGCTGGCAAACCACAAATTGGTGCATTACCACCAATGACTGGTATGGAGTGTTGACCAGAATGTCCCCCAAGGTTGCACTTGCCTCTCTAAGACTGGTGATGTATTAGCATTGTCCATGCTGGTGCTAGCTTTGCTAGTTTTTTATTAACCCAAGCTCTAATCTTCATTTTGTCATGCAACTGTATCAAAGTATCTTCTTTAATGCCTCCAAAAGCCTTGATTACTAGCCAACAATACCCTCTGCTGGTTGTCTTGGATCAATACATCGGATGGCTGCAACTTAATTTACAGGGCCGTTGTAATCTGTGTTGGGCGGGATACCTATTCATGGATTTTTCTGTGGAACATAACTAACTTATTGATGGAAAATATGCCTATTCATGGAGATTTTTGTAGAGCAAAATACCTGAGAGAAAATGCAGCTTGGGAAGGTGAAATACCTTGGCTCGATCAATCAATCAATCAATCAATCCAGGAGCGCCATATATTTACTTGGCGCTGATTGGCTGAAGGAGATGAGGAAAACTATGGATTTTAGCTTTCAGCAGTAGCATGAAGACGGTTTCTACTGTGTGTATTAATGCATATTAAGGTATATCATTAAAATAAGCAGCTATAAACGTTTTTAGAGGGGGTTTTAAGTATTTGTGGATTTTAGCTATTTGTGAACGACTGTGGTCCCTAACCCCCAGGAATACCAGGGGGTTACTGCATTGCAAATTAGTTTTCCTAATATCGTGCAGCAATAGCTAAAACTTGTTTCAGTGCCAAAAAGTACATTGAAAGTTATTAAAAACATACTTTACATTGAATGATGTAAAGAAAAGGGGCAACTGTAACAGTGGGAAAAGTACACGTCTCGGTGTATGAATATGTGCGCATTAGTGAATGTGGCTGTTTAAATGTGGCTGTAATTTAAATAAATGGTTGCTATGGCTAGAAAATTGCTTCATTTACCATTTAGAAGTCAAACGCTTCAATAATCAAAAGGCTTTTACAGGAGAGTGCAAAATCTCACATTTCACACCCTCTTGTGACAACAGTTATAATGGCTGCCTGGATATGATGCTGGAAGCCATATCACAGAAACCAGACCGCTACAGGATCATCGTGGCCACTCACAATGAGGAGTCTGTGAGACGAGCGGCTAAAGGGTAAGAACATTAAAAAAATACATCTTGGCTTATTTTTTTAGAAAAATGCATGACTTAAAGGAAAAAGAAGAAACATATAATTGCTTTAAAGAGGATTATTTGACCTGTACATTTATCCAAATAAACCAGTGAGTCCTCCAGGGGCCAATATCCTGCATGTTTGCAGGTCATTGGCCCCTGGAGGACTAAAGGTGTACACTCCTGAAATTAAGCTTTGGCAGTTCCATGGAATAAAACAATATTTAAACTCAATCTAACATCATGATTAAGGCCGGATATATTAAATATTCATATGTCCAAATATACTAGAACATGCAGGCTGTAGTATGATGTCTTGGATCTTTTAACAATTGAGTGTTTAATGATCTTTAAAGTAAATATTGACTAATCATAGCCTACTTCAGGATGGAGGAACTGGGGATAGACAAAGATGGAGGCTCGGTGTGTTTCGGCCAGCTACTGGGGATGTGTGATCACGTCTCCCTGACACTGGGTGAGATGAACGCTCATATTTACGGCATCATGGCGGCAGTGACGTTCACGACTGATAAGGCACTGACTCCTCTGGAGTCGGGCATGTTAAACCCAAATTAGAAGCTTCTATTTCAGTTTTTTTATTAACTGGAACATTTTGTTGTTTTAACAACTATGCTTTAATCAAGTCCATACTATTTAACAGTATGACAGCAAGAAAAAATATAATATTCTGTACTAATTTATTATTTTTAGGTTAATTAACAAATACAATTGAAAATAGTCTATGATCTTACTTATGTATATGAAGTGCATGCACTTGTATAGAGAAATGCGCCAACTGCCTGCCTTATTCACTGTGTGACACAGCACTGGCTCACCCTGCAGGCAATGCATGAATTAATGATTATATTATATAAATTAAGTGATTTTGACCATAGAAATGTTTAAAATATTTTAGCAATAAAGTTATAGAACAGATAAGTTGAAATGCTTCTTTTCTATGATCATTTTTAGTGCTGTCATTATGACAGGTGCCTCCATCCACAGACCGCAGGTCACTGCATGGTTGTGATCCCCAACCCTGGTCCTCAGGCCTCTACATGTATCGGACGTTGTTTGTGCTCCAGAATAACTGGTTCCGATGATTGCATCATCACCCCCTCAGCAGGCCATTAAGTCCTGCAGAAGCCGGTTAATCACCCGTTTATCTAATGCAGCAGCAGGAGAGCACCTAAAATGATCCTGAGGACCAGGGGTTGGGGATCTCTTCATTACAGCCTTATATGGCAGATACATGTTCTCACTCAACCTTCATATGCAGTCACAATTTAATGTCTGTCATGTTTTGACTTTTTTCTCTCCCTCTCTTTTGCGCAGCAAAGGAGGGTTATCCCGTTTACAAGTCTGTGCCGTACGGCTCAGTGGACGACACTGTCCCCTACCTGGTGCGCCGGGCCCAGGAGAACTGCACCATCTTACAGGGCATTCGCAAAGAAAGAGACCTGCTGAGGCAGGAGCTCAGACACAGAATGAGGCTGAGACTCAAGGGTGGCAGCTAATAGCAGATAATTGGCGAAGAGACCGATGACAGGGAGGATCTGAACGGGGGAGCCGACGTAAACGAAGCACCGAACACTCGGAAACAAACCAGACCCAAAGACGCGTAACGAGTACCTCTCTGTTAAGATAAACGTTCACTTTGTCTGAAAAACTTTCCAAGCCTCGCCAAGTAATTTTTTTCTTTCACTTAAATGCATTTAGAAAATGTGCATGCTTTGCTTGGGGATTTATTTTTATATTGAAGTGTACTTTTTTTGTTGCCATCATTTCAAAACTATAGACATATAAAAGTAGGCAGTATGAGGATACGGTAGTATCAAAGCGCTTGATTAAATTGTGAAAACCATCTGTAAAAAGTAAAAGACTAAGGCTGAAGCAAAAATTGACTCTGCAACATGAAAATAACGCAATAACACACTGCTAAATCCACCAAGGACTTGTTGTGAAGTAAAAAAAAAAAAAAATATTCCTGGAATGGCCTAGTCAAAGCCCGGATCTCAATGAGACGCTATGGTGATGACTTGAAACGGGCCAAACGTGCAAGAAACTCCTCAAACAACTTAAAGCTTAAAGTGAGGAGTGGGTTCAAGATTCCTGACTGAAGTCAGAGATTCTCACTGAAGATATTTCAAGCAAAGCAGATAAGGTTGGGGGAAAGCGTGTCCTAACGTCTTGGTTAGAATAAACATTTCTGCTGACGTTTTAATTAAAGGGTCAAAAAAGGTTATTTGTTAGTTTACCAGTAATAAAGTCCCCATCCCTTCTTTTCCAGAGATGAACCATCAGCCCTCATCATGTAAATGTCTTTTGAAACAACTGAATGTCCCCCCAGACTACTTAGTCAGTAGCCAAGTCTTAAACATAAACACAGTAACTGTATCATCTGTGTAAACCAGTGGGATATTTGTAACAGTATTAGTAACAGAAGTGGCTGCAGGTTGTGCCTGGTTTCAATCCCCAGGAGGCTGCGATGTTTATGGAGATTAACTCATCATTTTACATGTTTTCTCAGAACTGCACTGCATCCAAGATCATTTCCCAGTGCTCGAAACCTGTTTTCATGCCTATATTAAAAGATGGTGGACTTTGTTGATTTGTAACTAAACAATTAGCTTCTTTCGAGTAAAATGTGTGACGAAAAGAATTAGGGCCACTGAAGAAACTTTATGGAATTTAAATTTTAGAAAAAAAAGTTACGATTTATGAGGAACTTTTAATGTTACTATAATCTCAGAATTCTGAGAAATGTCAGAATTTTTACTATAATCCCAGAAAAACGACAGACATATAAGAAAAAAAGTGAATTTTGTTACTATAATCTCAGAATTCTGAGAAATCTCAGAAATTAGTACACATTTAGACTAATTAAAAAAAGGCAGACTTCCGAGGAAAAAAGTAACAATTCTGAACTTGATCTAATTCTTAAAAAGCCCTTTTCAGTGACCCAAATTCTCTTTCATAAAAAAACTAGCAAAAATCATAAACTCATTTTTGCTAAATTAAAGCGATTTCATTTATAGATCCAACCATTCTTCAGAAAAATCTACATAATTTCCACGAAAGCAAAGTTTAATTGATAACCACAAACTTAATGACCCCCCCGCCCCCACAAAAAGGTAATATACAAGTTAAATATGCAAGCCTTTACCTTTAAGACCTGAAAAATTATAATTACAGGTAGGCCATTTATTTTGCTTTCAGTTTCTTTGAGAAGCAAAACTATTGTATTTGTAGATCTCCATGTTTTAGCTGTTAAGTTGATTTGGTTCATCATGAAGATTAAACACCATTTTATTTTAGTCTTCCTGAATAAAAACAAACTCAAGACTAAATGTTTTCTTTCTTTCTTTATTGTTTTCTGAAGTAAATAATAGTTAACATGTTCTAACTGACCACACTGCTTTGCTATGGAGGTGAAAATCTTCAGGGTTTGGAACTGAACTGGTGATGTTGAAATGTTTCATAGTTGGGGTGAAGTTAAGTTGCAGCAGATTCAGGATGAGCTGAAAACATGTTTTTAGTGGACAGGAGGACGTGGTTGAGCTTAGGTTGTTGTCAGCGTTACGGAATGAAAACAACTCCAGGTAGAGAGAAAGAGAAAAATCATCATTTTTAAGTTCAGTAGTTGCTTTGGTTTTGATTCCTGTAGCCTCCACGCTGGTAGCCCCCCTGCTTCTGCTGGTAACCGCCTTTCTGATCTGTTCCCACAAAAATTAAAAGAAAAAAATTGGAAATCGTAATCAGCGTTTCATCAAATAAAAACATGCTAACTTATAAACAGCAAATATAATCAACTGCCTTATTCATTGGTTGTAGTTCCAAATGTAGCGATGAATAACAAGTTTGTTTAACATACCTCGCTGGTATGGCTGCTTCTGCTGATATCCACCTTTCTGATCTAGAAATCCAAAACAAGCAAGTTTATGTAGTCTTTCTTAAAAAAAAAAAAACACCATAAAAGAGACAATGCCTAATCATTTAACACAGCAAGAAAGCACTTTAACGTGACTCGTGGAGGGAGAACTAAGCTGCTTTCATACGCCCTTTTAACAGTAGGCTAAACTTTATACACACGTTTTTCTTAAAGCTACATTGTGTAAGAACTTCTCCCATCTAGCGGTGAAATTCTGTATGACCAACCAACTGAATATTACGTTCTAGCCCCGCCTCCCCCCCCCCCATTCCGAGCGCGTTTTAACTCCTACGGTGGCCGTTTCATGCCAAGTTTAACATGGCTTCCAGTAAGGCAAGGCAAGGCAGTTTTATTTGTACAGCACACTTTCAACAGCAGGGTAATTCAAGATGCTTTACAGGATTTGGTGATTTAAAAGAAAGGCAATTCTAAACAGATGGGTTTTTAGTCTCGATTTAAAGCAGTTCAGTGTTTCAGCAGCTCTACACTCGTCAGGAAGTCTGTTCCAGATAAGGGGAGCATAGAAACTGAAAGCTGAATCTCCATCTTTAGTTTTGAGTCTAGGGATGTTTAGTAGGCTAGAGTTGGAGGACCTGAGTGGTCTTGGTGATTGGTACCATGACAACAGGTCTTCAACATATTTTGGTGCTAAGCCATGTAATGATTTATAAACTAGTAAAATAATTTTGAAGTCTATTCTCTGAGCTACATGGAGCCAGTGTAAGGACTTTAGAACTGGGGTGATGTGCTCTACTTGGAGGTTCAGGTCTGAGTCCATTACTACACCTAGGTTTCGAGCCTGATCAGTAGTTTCTAGCTGTATTAATTGAAGCTGTGTGCTGACTGTTGATCGTTCCTCCTTGGGTCCAAAAATAATCACTTCAGTTTTGTTTCTATTCAGCTGGAGAAAGTTATGGCACATCCATCCATTTATTTGGTCAATGCATTGATTTAGGGTTTGAATGGGTTCAGAGACACCTGGTGACATTGTAATGTAGAGCTGAGTGTCATCCGCGTAGTTATGGTAGCTAATGTTATTGGTTGCTATAGTACTACGTCTTCGTCCAGTGTTCCTTCCAGTGATGAGGTTACTTTAGAAAACTTCATTGCATTTAGTTATATAGTCAGACATCTGCCGCGTCGTGAGTAGACAATCTCCCTCTGACATTCGTCACGGTGCAACTGAGTGTAGCCAAAGGGCGAAAGGCGGAGCTAGAATTTCCAGGAATGTCCCTCGTTGGTGAATGTATTTCAAAGATGGAGGCTCAACATGGATTCAGCCATTCGAGCGACTCGCTCGTATGTATTCTGAATAGCAGATTCTACACTTACAAGAATACTTTCATTAGTAGGTGGAAGTAATTACACATGAATGAGCACATATTTTTGAAAGAACAAAGGGGTTTATGCTAAGAATTAACTAAACAAAATACACAATGTAGCTTTAAAGATGGGGATTGTTGTCTCCACATTTAATTTGTTATCCCGGCTCACCTCTGTTGAAGTAGCCTCCGTAGACGCCCTGTTTGAGGTCGAAGATGCGCTCGTTGTTCTCCACCAAGCTGCCCAGTTTCTCTGCCAGCTGCAGAGCCATGTTCTGCAAGGAGGTGGGCTCGGTGCGGTGCATCACCACGGTCTGTGTGGGCTGGTCAAGTGAAGCCTGTTGAGAAGGGTGCAAAAAGCTCTTAATGCATGCAATCATAAAGTGACATTTGCAATTTGTTGTTCTCTTTCATAACATTCGTTTCGATGTCTCACTATGGGATACGCCCCTCTGCGGATTCCTCAGAAGCACTTATCTCATTACGCCAATCCTGATTGGCTGGTGATCGTGGCACCCACGTCACATGCCTCTATAAGAAGCATGCGTGCCAACGCAGAACAATTCAATCACCTCTTCTCGCTTCAGTGGTAGCTTATCGCCCGTTAGCTAACTAGTTTAACAGTTCACAGACCGGAGCTGGTTACCTTTTTTTTTCTCCGTCGCCGAACGCTAGCTAGCTCCTTTCGTCCTGACCTTCACCATAGGTTGGGGCACACTTATGTTTGTTTGAGGCCTGGTGCCAGATAGAGATATTCTGTCTTTCCAGTGCCCTGTGGACCCCATTTTGTCTTTCTTGCAAGGGTTGCTGGACAAAAATAAGGCTTTCTCCACAATTAAGGTGTACCTCGCCGCCATTTCTGCCTGCCACGTGGGCTTTGGGGAAAGGCTGGCTAGCCAACACCCCCTGGTGTGCAGGTTTATGAAGGGAGCACGCAGGCTTCTCCCTGTGTCCCGACCTTTGGTGCCCTCTTGGGATCTGTCCATGGTGCTGAAAGGCCTTTCGGGGCCTCCATTCGAACCAGTGGACAACATTGACCTTAAATCTCTGTCATTTAAGGTGGTGTTGCTCCTGGCTTTGGTATTAGCCAAACGGGTCAGCGATATGCAGGCGCTCTCTGTGCACCCATCCTGAATGCCTTTGTGCATAAAGTGGTGGGCTCTTTTTCTCCTGTTGTTCTCACAGCTTTCTCATCGCCGCCTTTTTCCTCATCTGAGGGGGGGGCGACTTCATAAGCTGTGTCCAGTTTGTGCCCTGAGGGCATATGTGGACAGGGTGAGGGGCTTTCGCAGGAGTGACCAGCTCTTTGTGTCATGGGGCGGACCCTGTAAGGGCAAGCCCATCACAAAGCAGCGGCTTTCCCACTGGATTGTGGAGGCTATAAGGTTGGCTTATTCCTGCCAGGGCCTGCAGGCACCTGTGGGGCTTAGGGCCCATTCCACTCGGGGCCTGTCTGCTTCCGGGGCCCTCTTTAGGGGGCTATCTGTCCAGGAGATTTGTGCCGCGGTAAGCTGGACGTCCCCGCTCGCATTTGCACGATTCTATAAGTTGGATGTCTTGGCTCCTGCAATGACCCACGCCATTTTGGGTGTGGGGTCCTCAGCGGGTCAGGACGTCTCCTTGTGAGTGTTGGTGGTCGCTGGATAAGCTGTCTGGCAATTCGGGAGTCTCGATATCCCATAGTGAGACATCGAAACGAATGTTATGAAAGAGAACTTTAGGTTACTGTCGTAACCCCGGTTCTCTGAGTAACATGAGTGAGATGTCTCACCAGACAACCCTTCTTGCTGGGTGAAGCGAGAAGAGGTGTTTATCTTGAATGGCTCACGTAGACACGCATGCTTCTTATAGAGGCATGTGACGTGGGTGCCACGATCACCAGCCAATCAGGATTGGCGTAATGAGATAAGTGCTTCTGAGGAATCCACAGAGGGGCGTATCCCATAGTGAGACATCTCACTCATGTTACTCAGAGAACCGGGCTTACGATAGTAACCTAAAGGTTATGCACCAAGATCTCTGTATTTATGGTTATAGAGCTTACCATTAGCTCCTCATTGATGATCATCTTGCTGATAATACTATGAACTGTTGGGATCTCCAGCTCAAACATCTCAGACAGTGTCTGCATGCTGCAGGTCACAGAGAAACAAAACTAGGTTGTTTTTTTTTACATAAAAATAAACAATTGTTAAATGTCTAAAACAGCTTAGGCAATACCCAGGGGTGTCAAATCATCGTATTAATTACAATTAATTAATTCAAGCCATATTTAGCAGGTTATGGTTTTTAATCGTGTTAATGTAATTTTTAATCTTTAACCTTCCCATTTCTGCATTGCCTTTAAAGAAAATTGTTTTTATGCTTTGCGCTTGTGTTGTTAGGCGTTAACCAAACCCTAAAGTGGACATCGATTGGCTGTCATTGTAGGCCCGCTTATCATGAGCTGAATGACTTCCGTTGTAGTGGGGGGCAAGGCAAGGAGAAAATGTGAGTTGCAGACAAGTGTTGCCAACTTATATGTAGCAAGTTTTTAGACCCCTCTAGTGATTATTTTTCCAAAAAATTATTAGCAACAAAAGCAGCAAAAAATTTTTGGGGTGGTTTGTGAACAATAAAGCCACTTTTTTGTTTTGGTTTACATACACACACACACACACATCTGTATTTCTACTCATATTAGGACTTTATATCGACTTCCATTAATTTTAATGGTTGGATTTATGCCTAACCCTAAACATTACCAGTTTATTCCTAACCTTAACCAAAACATAGTTTTGGTCCCCATAAGGTTAGCGACTATGCCAGAGAAGGTCCTAAATAGGGTAGGTAACAAGTACACACACGCGCACACATATATATTGTTCTACCACAATAATGTAGTGAATTTAAATGAAAATACCTCAAAGAGTGCATTTCTCAGACATTCGGTGCGATTAAAAAATAGATTAGAGTAATTTATTACAGATCAGAATTATTTCATCTCAAAGATTATTTTATTTCTATATCTTGACAGCACTAGTAATACCATACCACTAATATTGTTTAATGGAGCAAACCAATCAAGACAGTTTCCCCAGGCAGTGATTTACCACAGAGTCACAGCATTTAATAAAAATTCACCAGCGAGTCTTATTTATAAAGGCAAGAAGATATTAGGAAAAATATTTAATTAAGATTAACCCCTTTTGCTTCTTATCTTTTTGGGGATAAATATCCATCCATCGATCTATAGAGTCCATTCAACAGACCAATTAATTAGATAGACATGCGGACAGAGTGACCGGTTTTCACTGCTTTAACTCCAGCACCTACCGACAGCCTGCTGGCTGAAAGGCTACGTTTTTACAAGAAAAGGAATAAATCCATTTTGAGAAAACAGCATCACAGTTATTAAGTTAAACATTTTAAAGCTAGAGAGTGCAAACTATGCATCCCCTTTAAGCAGCCAACTCCCAAGCCGACCACCCGAACAGCTGGACCTCAACCAAAAACGGTTTTAGAATTTGTGCAACAAGTTCTTCAGAACCCCAGCTGGTACAATCCTGCATTTTACCCGAGTCCAAGTATAAAATTAACTGCTATAGTAGGAGGGAACAATTGTCCCTTCGACTTGGTTAAATCAGTTAGATCATCATATGTTTGTTTTTTTAAGTCTTTGAAAAAATATTTCTGACCATTCTGAACAACTGCAGCACTGAAAACATTTTTCGGATGCCATCTTGAGTTTTTCATCATCTAGGGAAGAACTACCATACAGTGTCCACTTTTGACAGTGGGGTTCCACAGGGCATCATCTTGGGTCCAGCTCTGTTTTCCATGTACAAGTGTACATGGTCCCTTTGGGGTCTACTTTTGGAGAGGACAGCATGGCGTTCTCACTGTTTTTGCTGATATAAAAACGTACGTGTCTGAATTGCACTGTGGCATTTAGCTGAAACAAACTTGCACTGAGTTAATATTTATTGTAACAGAATGTAGCTTAAAAAGCTACGGCTAACTTTTAAAGTCCTTGCCACCACACTACTTTATCTGATCCGCTTCACTCTTACAATCCAGCTGGGAGTCTTAGATCAATTGGTTACGTGTTCTGAGAGACTCCTAGATCCAGACCAGAAACCAGAGGTGACTGAACCTTTTGCGTGTTGGTCCATCAGGTTAAAAAAAACAGCCTGCTGTTGAAAATCAGAGCCGCTCAAACTGCTAATCAATTTAAGTCTCAGCTTAAAATTTTTTTTGTGGCTTTCAACTCTAACTCAGCAGGGCATCTGTGTATTTGTTGTACTTTTATTGATAATTGTTTTCTGTCGTTGAATTCATTAACATGTAAAGCCCTTTGGTAATCTGTGGTTGTTTTTCTTTACATCTTTATAAATAAATTTGACCTGAAGTTCTCTTTTATTGACACCACAGCCTATTGGTACATATAGGATACAAATTGTGTGCATTATTCGTTTTTACTTTGTGTGAATTTTACAGAATTGTCCTTTTCTTCTCCATTTACTGGGGCTCTAATGAAATAAATGAATATAATATTTTTCTATCATGTATTTAGGACACTGTTAGGAATGCTTTTATAACCAGAATCACTTTCAGACATACTGGGTGTTGTTATGGTCGTTACAGCCTGATATAATACTGTGATGTGATGTTAGTGCTGTTATGCATGGCATGTTTACCTGATGGAGTCATACACACTGCTGTAGGTGAACAGGTACGTCCTCAGGGACTCCTCCTGGATCTTCCTGTAAAGCGTTGGAAGGAAGTTGAAGCCACAGCTGAAAGCAGACATTTAACGACCCCACCACTCCTCACTCCAGCAGGGAAGAGTTACCTGACGAGCATCTCCCGTACTCGCTGCGTCTCAGGGAACAGGTCCCACACTTTGCTGTTCATCTTCTCATTGATGATGAATGAGTGGCAGGTGCGCCAGTCGCCCATCTTCATGGCCTTGCTGGCCGCTACCACGTGTTCCCTCATGCTCTCTGGGGGTCCTGGGGGTAAAAAAACAAAACAAAACAAGGGAACATGCATCTTCTGTTTCCGCTCTGAGATAAATCTCTGACTCTGAATTTAGAAGATTGATTTGTACCCAGCAGCGGCTGCCTCTCTCCCACTCGAAGCTGGTGATGGAATTGCTTGCTGATCATCCTGCGGCGGGCGTCGAACTCGTGGGCAGCCATGTAGGGTATTTCCAACAGCATGGCCGACACCAGGTACACGCACTCCAGCAGCTCCAGGTTGATGTGCATGTGGAATGGAACCTACAACCAAACGATGCGATATTGGAGTCACATTTCATGTAACCAAAGAGCAAGTCTGCTGATTCCATAACTCGGAGTTCCTCAAAGTTTTCCCGGATGGAAAACTCAAGGTTTCATATCAGTCATACAATATTTTCTGACTGGGTTTCATTGATAGCCACATAACGTATTCATATAACTATATTCAAGCTAATTTACCCCAGAGTGATAAAGGCCCAGTTCACCCTTTATATTCTCTTCTTTCCTGCCATTGGGACTCATCACTAGAAACGTACGATATATCGGTATTAATATGTTTGTTGGCCAGTGTTAGTCACTATTTAATAGTGCTGTGCTTATTCACCATACATTGATTGTGATGTGAAACATGCCAAATCGATTGTGATTCAAAGTGTTCAAAATCGATTACTTTTCATAATAGTTAAATGAGAAAACATAAAAGTCCAAAAGAGATTTGCTAAAGGGGGAACAAAAAGAACGCCCCAACCAGGGAGGGGCAAATAAGGTCAGCAAAACATTTTATTGCAAATGCACACAAATGCCATGTTGAACGTCAGCTGGTTTTTCTCTAGCATCAGAGATGTTTACATTCAGCTTAACATTGTTTCAAGCAGTCATTCAGTTTAGAGCAGAGCGTGTTATGGACCTTATTGTTGTTGAAAGATGTGTTCGCTGACAAAGTTCTGATGCGGTCCATCTTTCGATTTCTACTGTAGCTGCATGAGAAACCATTAATGCTCCTAAATAGCAGAGTTTAGTGATAGCTGGGACGCCTTTCTGTTTTGGTGTCACTTTTTAAAGTTTCCCTGTGGAACGTCGCACTGCGCTCTGAGTTCTGCACATAAACGTTCTAAAACTGCTGGATTCGTTCAGTACACATGCGTACTGAACCAACAGGGCCGTACCAAAAAATCCAAATACATGTAGCGTTACACCCTTAATATCGATTATTTCTAAATCTGTGTGAGAAACAAACAAACAGCTTTCAATAGTAATAAAACGTACTAGTTATGCAGCCACCTATTTGGATTTGAACTTGGGAGAAAAGTTAAGAACTCAGTTTCACGTACTTGTCTTCTCTTCTCGATCTTCTCCTGCTCAGCGTTCCTCTCCTGCATGTTCCTCATCAGCAGACCCTGACCCAGGAGCTCCTTGGCACGGCCTGATGACTGGATGTCTAACAGGGCATTGTGGGCATCTTTAATCATGCCCTGTCTGAAAGCACAGATGCCGAGCTGGACCATGGTTCTGTTGTACAGGATCTTTGGGGGAAAAGGAATCAAATTAAAAGTGATCGACGTTCTACTTTGACGTACATGAATGTTTATTTCTGTGTGGTCCTAAAGTGACCAACCTGCACGGGTGGGTCGGCGTGTTGGATGTTGTCCTGCAGGTGGCTCATGAGCATCAGGTCCCGGGCCTGGTACCAGCGGGAGTGGAGAGCGTGGTGGTAGATGTGGCAAAGGATGGCACAGGTACGGATACGGTCGGTGCGATCCTTGGCGTAGATGAACTTGCAGAGGCGGTCCATGATCACGGCGCTGTCCTCCCCCTCGCTCTCCTCCTGGTCCTGCTCAGACTACACAGACGGCTCAGACGTTATTCCAGCCAGATGAAGATGCATTTCTTCCAACAAACATGAGCTCTTCTCCTCACCTTGGTTTCCCCCTGGAGGCCTAAGCTGCGACGATGGGCTTTGTAGTCGAACTTGTAGTAGGTGTGCATGATTCTTCGCAGGTAGACACGGCAGATCTCCTCTGTGGAGCCTTTGTTCTCCAAGTAGGAGAGCAGCCGGTCGATGATGCCACAAACCCGACCTTCGTCTTTAAGGTTATCGACATATTCTGAGCAAGCAAACAGAGAGAATTGTTTTTGGGGAATTAAAAAAAATATATTTATTTATCAATAAAAAAGCGACATAGTATCATACTCTGGGAAAGAAAGAAACCTAGAAAGAAAGACAGGAAGAGGAACAAAGAAAGAAAGTAGTAGAGAAAGAAAGAAGGAAAGAGAAAGAAAGAAATAATTTTTTTTAATGTATTCACTTAAAATTGATCCATTCAAACATTAAACTCAAAACACATGCATAAATAAAAGTTCTGAATTATGTAAAGTAAACAAAATACGTTCACAATCCCAGATATGTTGAAAAACATCCAGCTCGTCCATTTTGAAATATTTATATTCTAATAATAACCTTGCTCCTAATATACTTTTGAAAAGTTGGACACAGTATTTTGTCCATTATTAAACTTATATTTTCTACTCGTGTAGAAAAGAAAAAGAAACAAAGAGAAAGTGAGAGAGGGACAAAGAGAGAGAAGAAAAACGAGGGAGAAAGAAAAACAAGAATCTGTGAGCAAACACTGAAACAACTGTTAGTTTTTGAGTCAGTTCTGCGCTCTGTACCTTGGGAATGAGGGTCGGTGTTCTGCATGATCTTGGTGAACTCTTCGTCCATCCTCTCTACCAGCGTCAGGACGCACCCGCGCACCCTGAAAGGCTGCTGAACGTACACAGAAAGCCGTTAACTAATATCTACGTAAAATATCTACGAAACATTTAAGAGATGAAGAAGAAGACAGGTCACCTGGTCTGAGATGATTAGACTCTCGCTGTCCTCAGCGATGTTCTCCCCAATGAAGATGTTGTTGTTGTTGTCAAACAGAATGTCCAGCAGCTCATCGATGCAATCCAGGCACTTCTTCCACATGTCGGCCTAAAGATCGACACAACAGCAACACCAAAACACATCTTCATCCTCAGATTTACAAGAATTTAATCTGCGTTGTTTCAAGCGCTGACCTCACAGCTCATTTTAAACTCGTTTCCACATTTCCTTTAGCTTCCTAGCTAACCTCTCAACATTCCTGCAATTTTTGCCTGACATTTTTTAAAAACGCATACCCAAATTAAAACTGAAGCTGTTCTTGAACCATTTGGAGTAGAGGCATGGTTGGGACCTCTTTTGGAAAGAAAACGCTCACAACAGTCAGAATCTAAGTGCTATTGTTACCAAGTAATACGATTCTGAATACACTGGAAAAGATTAAATGTTATGTCCGCCTATTTATTTTCTAAAAATAGACGCTTTAAAAGTGGTTTCAGCATGAAGTGGTGGACGAAAACAAACTTGGTCTACAGCCTGGAGTGTTACCTTTACCAAAATTAAATTTGACAGTAATACACCATAAAACGAGTATGTTGCACATATTTTTCGAACGAAAGTCCAGGGTGGCGAAAAGTGTGCCTGCCCCTCATGTGAGATATCTGCGTTTACAGCATTCCATAGG